>PVJO010020863.1:0-30000 GCA_004026905.1 Hystrix cristata
CTGATGGCCACTATTGAGCAATACCATTCAAATCAAGACATCTATACAAAAATAGTAAGACTTCTTGAAAGCAGCATTAGATAGAGTGAAATTGCAATTTAAAACTATTTGACGATTTATTTTCCTTTACTTGTCATAGATTTTTAACTGTATTCCAACACCATGAAAATACTCATGATTTGCAATGGTTCACTGTCTTCATCTAATATGCTTAACAGGTCCTAGGTATGGCTTGTTCTGAGTTCCTATCTCTGCTTCAATAGTCCCATATTATATACAGTATTATACTGATTTTTCTTTTTAAAAATATCTTTCCTTAGTGCCTCATATTTCACTTTGTCTTTATCTTTCTAATACTATCTTGGTGCTGTGGCATCCTCACTGAAGTAACCCAGCCTGAATATTAAAATTATTCATGCAATCATGAATTCATTAAGACATTTCTGTCAACCCTGAATCTGAAATACACACCACTCAAGGTGTAATTAACAAATACAGTAAATGTATACATTTCTTTAAAAATGCATTACACTTGAAGACATATTGCCAATAAAGTCCTACAAAATACTCCCTCTCACTTCAAACACACTTATCCCACCCATCATTCTTGCCGGTTTCCGTAGCAGTTCTGGGAGTTCTCTTTCATGAGTGTCTTTAGTTGCACTGTTGTGGCGTGGCTGACTTCATGTCCTGAACCAATTCAACAGGTTTACCTTTTATAGTCATTTTGACTTTGCAGAAGAGTCAGAAGTCACATGGTGTCAGATCCGGTGAACAAAGTAGATGAGGACACACAGCAATGTTTTCCTGAGCCCGCCTTTCCATTGGATGGCACTCTACAGTAACATTCACTGTGTTTTGGATTGCACCTCATAAAGGCACAAAAGAGGACTTCCAGGACTGCTTCTGAAAGTGCCAAGTAAGTGTGCTTTAAGTGAGGGTAAGTTATTTGAGGGGAATTAATGGCAAGGTTACTTTTATTGTAATAAGTTTTTAAAATGTAAACATTCACTATATGTTTTGATCACTACTTGTGTTTGGCACCATAGAGACTCAAATCATACATAAATTATGGTTCATGCATTCACCATTTAATATTCTATGAATAGAAATGAGAGCAAAGAGAAACAGGCAAAAGGAAAAATCATCACAGAGTCTCCTCTCTTCTAATTTACACGCGCAAGCCCCTCTAGCTTCATTTCTCTTCAGCATCCCAAATTCTTCAACCACATTGTAACTCATCCATTATTTCCTCCAAAGTTCTATAATCATAGTTTATCCATAATAGTCCTTAAACAATTCAAATTACTTCTGTGTTCCCAAAACTTACCCCAAATTCCCCTATTTATATGAACTTTAAGTATAGATGGATAAAGTGATTCATAGATATACACAGATAATTATTGCATGAATAGCCATTAATTTAAAGAAAACACAAAAGCTCTTTTAGTGACTTGGTAAAAATGCAGAATATTATGGACTTTGAGTCTTTAAATAAATTAGCAACAATAGTTTTATAGTTAAAAAGTTCTACAAAGACAGCGGCAATATCAAAATACATTATTTTTATTTGCAAACAAACACAGTAAAAAATAAGCAAGGAAAGAAAGAGGGAGGGAGGAAAGAAAGAGAGGAAAGCAAGGGAAGAGACAAGTAAGAATGTTAAGCTAACTTTCCTCCTTGATTCCAATACAAATCTCCAGGTGAGCATGTGCTTTGCGTGTGTCTTTGTATAAATGAGAGCAACTCAAATGTTTGCTTACTGAATTGCTGTAACACTTCACATACTTGAGGAGGATAAGTAATATTGATAGTCTGCCTTTCTTTGAGTGCAGCTTACAAAATTTTTAAAAGTATAAAATTGTTTCAGGAGAAAAATCTATTACATAACAAAGGCTCAATATCTGCTCCTTTAAATATTATAAGTCTTGATTCTAAACGTACACAGAACCTTAAAACATTACCCGAGAGACTAGATTTAATCTTTGTCATAACAAACACATATCTGAAACATTACTGAAAACATTATAAAGTTATATTTTCAATATTTTCATCAAGGATGTTACAATGCTATAATTGCCTTAAAAGATTTAATTTGTTCCTTAAATGAATAGCAATAGGGGTGTAATAAGTGCTCCTATTGCTTTCAAATGAGATCTGTTAATGAGAAACGAATACTCCTAAATTTTTGTGGAATGACCGCATGTGTTAGTCTAAAGTAAACAGTATACATAATCCAACATGCCATAAAGAATTCAATATTCAAATGTGCATGATAATCACATTTATTATGGTCTTAATTATTAAAATATCTAGTTCTGGTTTCTTAGAGGTCACAGTGAATTAAAAAATTACATTCCAAAATGTGATGAATGTGACCATTGTATGTAAAATGTACCAATACATGCTCTTGGTTCAAAATAAAAATAAAAAAAAAATTACATTCCAGTAAAAGACATATGAAAAGCACTGAGTTTTAATCATGATTATTGTACATTAAAAAGATTAATAAAAAATAAGAATAATAAAAGTAAATGATAAGGAAAAGTAGCTGTCTTTGTTAATATGCAAAATCAAACATCAAAAATTGATTTTGACTTTCTGGCCTTGGTGTCTCTAGGCTTATAGGTTGGGCTGAGGGTGAAGACCGATCCATTAATCTTTTGGGGAGAACACGCCAAGTGTACTCCTCTTCTACTTGATCTATGGAGATCAGTAATGATGCTATTCCGTAAGCTACATAGCTGCTTCTCACAAACAAAGGTGCCATGGTAACAGACATCGGCTGAGATGAGTGCAATTTATGAAAGTATATGGATAAAATATTCATTCCCAAATTCCACACTTTATTATCCCCAAACCAACCAAACAAATAGATTTCCACTCATCTGAGTCTTAACATAGACACCAAGAGAGGATATCTTAATTCAAATTGCAGATAAAAGTAAATAAAGCAAGCACTCTGCAGGATCCCAGTACCTGCCTTTTTTGCCATTGTTACATTATGATATAAAAACACATTTGTTTTGGATGTTGATAAGTAGTTATTTGAAAACTGTTTTCTTAAACAGAAGAAAGCAAGTCTCAGAATTTCCACATAATTCACAGCCACATTTTAGTAACACACTGCTAAAAGAATTACATAATTAAACATAAAAAATTGAACTTGAAATGGGCTGTTGAGCTTTCCCAAGTCTCTAGAGTAGAAGGAGATAAGAATTTTCCAATTGTCTCACATTTCTATGTCTGCTCCACACTTTTCAAACATACAAACTAAGGGCCAATTTGATAAATCCTCTTGCCCTCAAATTAGAGCTTATATAGAATGGACCTGTCAACACTACTTTATGGTGAAAAAAGGTCACATTTGCATCCCAGTAAATAAATCATAAATCTGACATAGACAGAATTTGAGAAAAAGATTTTATGTTATCAGGTGTTTTAACCAGAAAAATGAATTTTTCATAATTCAATCAATAATTATAATCCCACCCTCCAGTTTTCTTTCATTTGAAATTATCCAATAAATATAGAAGAAATAATGTGTTAACATAGAAACAATAGTTTGGCATGTTGCTTATAATCACATCAATGGCAATACAATAATAAATTGTTCTAGAAGCAGTGACAGGCTCAGTAAAATTCTTTTTACTCTCAACTCTGCATCCAATCCTTGTCTGTGTGCAAAGCACTTCTAAATTCCTCTTAAATCCTCTCCATGGAAGGAGTTTATGAATGCAGAACTGTTCTCCATTTCTGTTGCATATAGACCTTTTCAATGTATCATCAATGTGTGTTTGAAGCCACTTAACATAAGGGAATGACACGGATGCTGCACAGCCCACCTCAACCTTTTTGTTCCTCTCCTTTCTGAATACCAAGATGTAATTCCTAACATTCCAACCCTGTGCAGCCTCTTGAACATTATCTCATCTATTTTTTCTCACTGTCTCATTAGAACTCACAGAAAATACATTCTAGTTCTAATAGCTAAACACAATATGTATCTTCTTCCTTTATAGCTAAAAGCTATAAAATCAAAAACTTCTCTCACCCGACACAAAGTTTGAATATTCCAAGACTTTTTATCATCTGTGATTTATCAGACAAAGACTCGTATTAATATCCATTCAATTGCCCTGTACACTTCCTCATTCCCAGTACCAACATTCAACTAAAAACTCAGATGCCTAATAAAATGTAGAGATTTCCATTAAGTTTCAACATTAATCTATTTAGCGTCTCTTTTCATTACTGTTCTACGCTACCTGCTTCCTACTAAAATATGCCAATATGTCCCCACGACATTTTCTTCAATAACACTAATGCTTTCTTTAAATAGTTCCGAGTAATTCAGCATATCAGCTGACGTATGACCCTAAAAGAATCATCCCTAAGTGTAGCTGACGATGAAATAGTAGTGTTAATAGAAACATGAAAAAAAGTCCACAATATTTCCAAGCAAAAAGTAAAATGGCATTCTCTATAAAAGAAGGTAGGAAATAATACTATATAAATACATCAAAATGAAAGCTTTTGCTATTGAATCCATTCCAATTCATGGTAATCACCAAAAAACCACACTGACTTCAACCCATTCTCACTTTTATAATCCACGATTAATCAGCTCCACTATTTGTCCATACGTCTACAATACCTCCACAGTATATAGAGTCCTGACAATTCCTAACCTCTCACTAGTGACACACGTGTCAATGCAGCATCATCATTTTAAGGCTTAAAACTGGGGGAAAAGGAGAAACACTTCTTACCAGAGCCTCTTTTGGTCACAACCTTCAAACTCTGAGTAAACGTAGCGTATAAGAGAATCAAATGTGGAATCGGAGCTTTCATCTTCTAGCTCTTAAAGGCTGTTCCCTAAAGCAAAGATAAAAAGAAAAACATACATTTTTAAAGATATATAGCAACATTGTAACATGTTTCAAAGACTTTTGATCAAGTATGATTGCGGCAATGAATTACACAAAAAGAACAAGAACAGGGTTTCTATTAACGTTTCTCGTATGTTGTGGTCTTTAAGTTACATCAAAACCAGTAATGACAAAATTACGTCTCCGTAGCCTTCTCAAGATGCTTTAAAATGTTATATTCACTTAAAGTTTATAATTTGTCTTTAGAGACTTGAATTACATTTAAATTGGTGGAAACAATTCCTTCAAAAGAATTCTTTCATTAATAACTTATCTTTAATATAAATTGCCCAAACTGACATTTTGTAAACATTCCATGCTGCAATACAATATAGTTTAATTCAGTGTCCTTCTTTCCGAACTCATCAGTTGTGTGCCTCTAAAGATTTAATTGTGATTTTGCAAACATCTTTCAAAAAACTCGAAAAGATACTTCAGGAGAATCTTAAGACTTTTATTTCTACTGAAAGAAGGTATACCGTTGATGAAAGCTACAAATACAGCATTTCTTCTTATTACAAGGCTCTCGGCAGGCTACCAGAAGGGACACTACACTAGTTTTTGGCTTTCCAAAGTGGGAAACATTTCATTTGAAATTAGCTATACTCATATTGTCTTCCTCGGAAAATCATCCCTCTTTTTTCATCATTTTGTGATATAGTTGAGAAAGTCGTACATATTTAAGTTGGACGCTGTGATGCGTATATACATACACTTTATGAAATAATTTTCACTGTCATGTTAGCTAACATGTCTATCACTTGACAAAGCTATTGTTTTATCTGTTGTCTTAAAACATACTCTCAGCAAATTTCAATTATATAGTGCTCTACTGTCAATTCTAATCCCATGCTGCATATTAGATCCCCAGAATTTATTCCTGTTATAAATATAAGTTTGTACCCTTTGTCCAACATCTCTCTGCTTCCCCAGTCCTCTCCCAGCCCTTGGCAACCACCACTCTACTGTCTGTTCCTTTTCTGTTTGTGGAAGGCCAAGACAGGAGAGCTGAAAGACTGGATTTCAAAAACTGGCAAGTCAGAAAATAGTTCAAATACAACTCATGACAGCACAAGATTCTTTGAAAGACTGAACATATCCAGCTTTCCATCACTATGACTTTATTAAGGAAGTTGAAATGGTAGTTTGACAGTCACATTTTTTTTGCTCTTCCAGAGTCTCAGATACCTCTGAATATTTTAAGCAATTTATTCACATTAATAGAAGTCTGCTAATACACATTTTAATTCACAAAAAACATTGAAATCCATTCACTTGTAGCAAAATATTGCCATCATTGTTTTTCTCAGAAAATCAGAGAATTTATAAAACAGCATTGAGAAAAAACTTATTTTAAATCCAGCACACCTTTAAATAGCAATAGCCTGCTTCACTTTTCTAACCAGTGACCCTCGGCTCATATACAGACATAAATGCAACCCAACCCAAAGAGCTGAATCATCAGACACATCTGATAAACTACCACGTTAAAGTGCAAGCCTGAGTCATGTATTCCTAAAGCCTGAATCCCATTGCTCAGCCACCGCACTAACTGGAACTGCGGGAAATCTTCAAGCTGATATTTTCAGCCTTCAGGTTAGCAGTGAGAATCAGTTCCTTTCTCAGTGTGAGTTTAATCAGCACTTCCCAAGAAACTCCAGGATTCAACTATTTAGCGCAAGCCCTTCCAGCTTAACTATCTTATTACTTTACATTTCTTCAAAATACTATTTCCTTACTCATTTCATTTCTATTAGAAATACAGGCTAGTTTGCAATTCTGCTTCTTAAAATTAAATTGGTTTAGAAAGTATCAATTTGGTAACATCAAGGTCCTTAATTGAATTTCTTGAAAATGTATATGTGGGGGGATTACACAGACTTAATGTCTTGGTCAATCTATAATAATCTTTACAAACCTCTTTGCAGAAATTTATTGTAGGGGTTTGGGGATTTAGCTCAGTGGTAGAGCACTTGCCTAGCAAGCCCAAGGCCCTGAATTTGATCTCCAGCATTGCCAAAAAAAAAAAGAAAGAAAGAAAGAAAGAAATTTATTGTTTCTTAAATTGAAAGATTAAATATGTTGTCACAGAAATTCAAGATTTACTCTTCCGGTGAAAAAATTAAAATTCTAGGGGCTGGGGAATTAGAAGACCCTCAGTTCAATCCCTAGCACAAAAAATAAATAAACAAAATAAAATAAAATAAAATCCTAACCTAGAAATAGCCATGCACAGTCTGTACAGTAGTTCCCTCTTATCAGCAAGGGATGTGTTCCAAGACCTGTGATGGATGTCTGAAGTCGCATAGTACCCAAACACGTGCATCCTATGTTTTTTCCTATACATGCACAGTGATGATAGATTCATTTATAAATTAGATGAAGAGATTATGCATTAACAAAAAAATATGCTGTAATAAAAGACATGGATTTTCTTTCTCTCAACATATCTTGCTGGGGTTGGGATTTAGCCCAAGTAGTAGAGCTCTTACCTAGCAAGTGTAAGGCCCTGAGTTGGATCCCCAGCACCAAAAAAAAAAAAAAAAAAAAAAAATTATCTTGATCTGCTATACTCACACTTCTTGTGGTGACATGAGATGATGCATGGCCTATGCATTGTGGTGAAGTAAAGTAAACAATGTGGGCACTGAGTCAGATTTAGGTAACTATCTAAGGGCTAGTTGTCTACAAGCAGGGCACTACCACCACAAGCAATTTGTTAAGAGATGCCTACAAAATGACCAAAAGGAGGGGCTGTGAATTTAGCTCAGTTGAGGCAGGAAAGCCCCAGGGCCTAAACTCTGGATTCTGACAGAGAGTCTTAAAAGCCTTCCCCAGCTCTTTAGAAATGATGAGACAAGTAATGGCTGACCCAACCCGACCCTCCTCACAGGCCTTTATCATCAATCCCCTCCCCTCATTCTGTAGCTTGCAGACCAGAGATGGGAGTTAGCCAAGCTTTCTGCTTCTGTAACCCCACCCATGCCTAACTCCCTAGACAAACCCCAAGACTTTAGCATTTGGGGCCCAGATTTTCAGAGTACAAACTCTCCTGGGTCCGTGGACATAAATAAACCTGAGTTCTCCAACTCTCTGAGTGGCACTTGGTCTCTTGCAGAGCTGTAACACTGGGCTGTAACACTTTTGCTACAATACAGTGGTTAGAGTGCTTGGGCCCCGAGTTCGATTCCCAGCACCCAAAAAACAGACTGAGCATGACACTGCAAGATTTCATTGCACTAACCAGAAGAGCACAACATTTAAAACTAGGAATTATTTATCTATGGAAATTCCCACTTATATTTTTAGGACCCGGTTGACTGTGGGCAGCTGAAACTATGGAAAGCAAAAGAGTGGATTCTCATGTATCATTCTTTTAGAGTTACATAGTAGTTCATACTATCGGTAAACTAATTTCAAAAGGCTTCAATTTCTTTCTTTTTTTTTTTTTTTTTTGGTGCTGGGGATTGAACTCAGGGCCTTGCACTTGCTAGGCAAGCGCTCTAACCACTGAGCTAAATCCCCAGACGCAAAAGGCTTCAATTTCTATGTGGAAGGACCTAAATCTGCTTGCCTGTTCCCTCTCAAGAATACCATTCACCTCTTAGCTTTACATAAACCACTATTAAATCACATGCAGAATGAGTACATCACAGTGATAAAGAGCAGCTAGCTCAGCTTTGCCACCTAGCAGCTGTGTGATTTTAGGCCAATACCTTATCCATCCTCTTTGTGACTAGTTTCTTTATGTGCAAAATAAGTATATACTAGTACATATAGTGCCTAGAACAATACGGGCACATTAAAAGCATTCCATAAAAGAAAGCTGCTGCTACTATTACTGTAGTTCATTGTTGTTGATAGTAGTAGTAGTAGTAGTAGTAATACTATGATAGATTCAACTTTCTTATGCCAGTTTTTTATATCGTATTGCACAATATTAGCTTATGTCTTAATTTACATGTCTTTCTACCCTACTAGGCTTGAAGGCTCTGCAGGACAAATGTGTATTCTATTCAACTCTATTTCCAAAGCTCAGTGAACACTACCTGAAAAAAAAAAATGAATGCATGAACGAATGAAAGATTGAGTGTGGCTGCTCTTATATACAGTTCAGTTTTGGCATTCAAACTCATCATTTGATAAACACTTACTGAGCATATACTAGTTACAAAATGCTGTGCTATGGTGCCATGGGGACACAAAGACAAGGCAAGCCAGTCTAATAAAGGAGGTTCACAGACCAATAGAGAAGACAAATGCTTTCCTAATTAGACTGCTCCTGTTGCCCTATAGTGAGTAAAATGTGCTGGGGGAGTAAAGGGAGGAATCTATTAATTCTGCTCCAGCTTGAGTTTGGACAAGTCAAAGGAAAGGGCTTTCCAAGGAAGAAAATTTCATTTAAGTCATGAAGGAGAGACTTTCAAAGGGAAAGGGAATTTGGGGTACAGAACAAAGAATGAGTGACATAGCATGGGAACCAGAAGGATATGCCCCCACCACCGAACATCTCCACATCCAAATCCCCGGAGCTTGTGACTATGTTACCTTATACAGCAAAGCACTGTGTAGATGTGATTAGGACTTCTAAGTGGGAAGTGATCATTACCATACGCACCAAGTAATTACAAATCCTCCTCTAAAAGGATAGTTGATGAATCAGAGAAAGAGAAAATAATTTAAAGCCAGAAATTCAATCAATGTACTCCGAAGATGGAAGAACAGACCAATGAATATGTGCGGCCTCTAGGGTAAGAGCATTTAGATAAACATTCTCCTTTAGAACCTCCAGAAGAACCGCAGGCATCCCAGCACCATGATTTTAGCCCGTTTTTGCATTTTGGTCTTCTGAACTCAAGAAATGTAAGATTAAAATGCAGAGATTTTTAAGCCACTAAAGTTAGTGATAATTTGTTAGCAACAATAGGAAAGTACTACTGCAAAGTTGGGAAAGGGCAAGTTTCAGAAGTGAAATGTGAAAAGACTACAAGTACTAGGCTATATAGTGACAGGAAGTTAAAAATGCTTGGTGTTAATGGCAAATTATGCCAGGTAAGAAGTTGAGATTTTTCTCTCATAGCTCATAGAATGATTTTCTCCTCTTATCAAACTTTGTCATCCAGGAAATGTTCATACAACTATTTTCTTAACCTGTTTTTTAAATCATGAAAGCAACATACACATAGTGAATGTCTCCTCAGTCTATACCTAATGGCTTACCTAAGGATCTGCCTGCCCCTCTTCCATACAGTCCTAACATTCTTGGCAGTATAGACAATGAAGACCAATGGAAGCTCATAAGAGAATAAATTGTTTTCTAAAACATAGGGTAAAAGTGAAAGAAACTAGTTATCGGGCAGCAGTACAGGATGAAGAGGTACAAAGTCAGCCTTAAGCCAGTAAAAGTAAATAGTGGAAGAAAAGGTTAGAAAATACAAAAAAAAAAAAAAAACATAGTGACATTAAAGGAAGAAGCACTGAAAGGAAGCTTCTAAAACAGATATGAGACATATAATTTGTGAGATATGGTCCATTATACTATTTTCCAATATATTGAAACACAGAAGATGCTTTAGCAAGAAGGGTGAAAAAACATACAAAATCATGTTTGAGTCACGTTGAATTTAAATTGCCTGTGGTATCTCATGCTAGAATTGTCTTGTATTCAGTTAAAATATTGTCTAAGGGCTTAGTAGAGAGGTGGAGGATAACAATATTGTGATTATAGTTGATATTAAAGATACAAATTAGGATAAAAGGAAAGAAGTATAGAGAATAAAGAGAAGAGGGCTTATGCTTTCAGCCCTAGGACATACAGATATTTATCAGACAGGTGCAAATGAAGGAACAGTGAATCAGGAAGGAAGCAGGACAAGGAAGCAAGCAAGAATATTTCAGGCACAATAAGGAGCGCATACGTTGGAAGGATAAAAGACATCTGACTTCAGATATAAGAAGCTGCTAGTAAAAATGGTCATATTTTTCAACAGACAAATCAGGGTATAATCAGAAAATGTGTGGTGGAAAATTAGCTTCATTTACCTGTTTCTGAATGGTAGGACGCAGAGTTTACAGTCGCGTACAGAATTTGAGGGGTGACAATAGTTGAGGATAGGAAATAGTAAGACACACGTGTAAAATGAGATAAGGGATAAACAGAGTCAGATGACGTGAAATCTGAAAGCAAGTGGTACTCGTGTGGTGCAGTTGGGTTGAGACACGCCCTCTGTGACAGTTAAAGTGGATTCTCAACTTGATCGTCTTGGGATTCACCCAGGGGACTAGGCAAGTATACTTCTGTCTGTCTCTGTGTGAGTCATGGAGGTGTGACCTCGGGGTCTATATCTCATCCCACTCCCCTTCCTCTTGGGCACTGTTCCCCTGCTCCACCTCCTGGCCACCATGAACTAATCCACTGCGCTACACCACGCTCTCCCACCAGTATGTTTCTTCCTTGGAGCCTGCTGACCACATACGAATCCCAACACTGAACTAAATGAAGTTGTGGGTGTTGAATATGGTGCCCCAGCAATGGGCCAGCTGACAAATACATCCTCCTGTAAGAGGAAAAATAAAGTACAAATGGGTGAATACAAAGACGAGTTTAGAAGTGAAACGGTGGGAGACCGCACCCATTAGTTGTATTCTATTTACAAAGCAGAGACGATGAGTTTTAGAATGAGAATGGGGTTAAGAAAGCATCTCATAGTATATTAGGTTAAGCAAGTTACTTCATCTTCATAAGTCCTAGTTTATTCATCTAGAAAGCATGAATATAAGAACTTGACATGTTCATTTTATTTATTATCTGTTTATACAGCATACTGAGACAGCAAATACATACTTCAACCTTGTATGAATTTTAAATAAAATAATTACCTTTATAGTGACTATTGGAGTGTTTAATAATATTTAATTGTAGATATTTTTAAATGCTAGCTCTTTTCCTATGTCTACTACGAATCCTGGCTGGTAAAATTAACTGTGATAAAAAACATGATCTACTCTATTTGATTTAATCCTTAAAGTTTCAACATTAGTATACTGAACATTAAAGCAACCCTATTTCCACTCTAAGAAAAAATTAAGTATCCATTTATGCATGACACAGATAAAGTATTTTTTCCAAGTGTTCAATTTGCATAAAGCAAAACATGTTAAAATGGTGAGATAAATTCCCTATGGAGGGGATAAACAGTTCTTCCAGACTCTGCAACTAAAAATTATTAAAAGGCATGATATTTAAAATTAGTCACAAGTAAAATTGTCTCTTACATCATGAACCTCTGACTACAATTCTAAGAAAAGTGAAATATAAATATTGAATATATCTGTACATTTTTAAAAATTATTGAGTGTCTAGGTAGTTCATAAGCTGCATTAGTACTGAGACAAAATCATTTGGAAGTGGTCCTTTGTGATTGATAATTGCATGGAAAAGAGACAAGGAATTTAACAATTTTAACATAGGGATACATGTTGTAAGAGATGAACTCTCAAGAACCTACAGAATGTCTTCATTGCTCCACAGATGTCATGGTATGATTTGTGGAGTTCCACTTGGCTGACTATGGAAATAGGAAAAAGGATTCATTGAGGACCACGGTTGAAAGAGTATAAAAATTATGAGCAAACAATTACAGATAAAGGAAAGTATATTAGCCAGATTCCTCATTTCTGGAGCCAAATGCCAGACACCCACAATTTAATGGAGGAAATAGTTTATTTAATTGGCTTATGGTTTCAGAGGGTTCATGATCAGCTGGCTCCAAGATGGAAACACCACCGGAGAGGGTGTTACAGAGCAAAGTCCATGGTGACTGAGAAACAGAGCAGGGTAACACCGTCAGAGAAAAAACAAGGGACCAGATACATTATCTAAACTCAAACCTGCATGATCTAGCCAGACGCACCCAGCAGTGCGCCTTACTAATCCCCTCAACACCTCCTAAGCCAATTAAATTGACAGTTAAGTATAAGTGTTCCAGAAAAACAAAACAAAAACGCACATGAATTTGGGAAAGCACTGCTGAAAATAAAGATATACACTTGATAATCTAGTCAATACAGGTTGGGAATGGTTACATCAAATAAATTGAGTTTCAGATCACAGGCAGATGTCTTTTTTTTTTTTTTAAATATCTCAGATACAGCTCTGTGTTTGTTTTCTTTTTAAAACACTTCTACACCAAAGATCATTTATTCCTATAAAACCCAACCCGGGAGGAAATGTTAAGTTTCCTGGTCCTATAACCAAACTTCTGTGCAGTCGTCCGAAAGCTAATCCATCATCTGACTAAAAGGTCAAGTTGTAAATAAAATCTCCAGTTATGTGGTTCAAGACAGATTCTCCTATAAGATGACGAATATTTAAAAGACAAATGAGCTTTTCCAAAATGTGCATGTTTCCAATTAGAATACTGTCCTCAGATTTAAAACACTGTAGATGTTGGTATGGAATAAAATGGTCTAAAATTTGGGGCTGGTTATTTAGCTCAGTGATTAGAGTGCTTGCTTTGCAAGCACAAGGCCCTGAGTTCGATCCCCAGCACAAAAAAAAAAAAAAAAAAAAAAAAAAGAGGTCTAAAATGCTATGGAATGTCCTACAAGCCAACACATCAAAGTAGTGACCACAGATACTGGGGAAAAACCGGCACATGGGTTAGGTAGAATCCTGTGAGACTGTAAAACGGTAGAGGGATCCAGTAAGAAGATTTACTCAACAATGAAGAAGTCCAACCTTCTCTTTCAGCGAGGTGGAAGCCAGTAAGCGCTGTAACCAACTCTATTATAAGGTGTTAGCTAAACTTTAAGCAATGAAGAAAATAAAGGCAATGATATGAACAAAATTAGATGTGAAAAACTGGTAATAAAATATGCAATGAAATGAAATATTTACAATAATTGGTACTTTATTAAATTTCTAAGAAATACAGAATGGATGATTTTTTTTCTGGGACTATACATTACTAAAATTTACTAAATAAAACTATCAATAAACCAAAACCTATTAAAATTCAAAATTGAGGGCTGGGGATTTAGCGCAGTGGTTAGAGTGCTTGCCTAGCAAGTGCAAGGCCTTGAGTTCCACCCCTGGCACCAAAAAAAAAAAAAAAAAAAAAAAAAAAAAAAAAAAAAAAAAAAAAAAAAAAAAAAAAAAAAAAAAAAAAAAAAAAAAAAAAAAAAAAAAAAAAAAAAAAAAAAGAAAAGAAAAATTCAAAATTGAGAGATAAACTAAAAAAAAAATTTGACTGCAGAAAACACAGGAAAACGTCAAACTTTCAAGGAACAGAAAATTATATTTTGATTGCAAAAACATAGAAAATATTTTATGAAACTCAAACTGCTAAAAATGATAAGGAATTTAATAAACTAGAAAGAATTATTAATAATGTTAATATACTAGAATTGGTACTAATAATGGCTACTATTATTTAGTTTTGATATAGAATTCCTAGGTAATGAAATTGAATGTTAAGAATAATGACCATAAATATACAGAATAAGAATCTAATTTTTTACTTTTTGTAGGCAGTGGTCATAAAACTTAGAAAACTTTATTTCATTAAAAACAAAGACAAACAATGTACTCCAAGATGAAAATGTTGACTGACTCCTTTGTCAACTTTGGCAATAAATAAATAAATAAATAAAAAGTTCAAATTTTTCCAAACTGATAGTACCACTTTTAATCAGAATCCAAATGGAATATTTATTGTGTTTCCTGATTAATTTAGACCAAAATTTAAGAAGAACAAAGAACACAGATATTTAGGTGGAGAAAAAGGAGTTATTGAGTAGAAATTGACCACAATATAATGAAATAAATTATAATTTTTGCCTCGCTGAAGTAATGTATTACCAGAAAAATTGATAAACATAACAACAAAAGATATATACCATCGATGATAGCAGAATATGTGGAAACAACACACGATAAGAAAAATATATTCTGTTGAAAAAAGAAATCTGAGTATTTGTAAAAAATGAAATACAGCAAGTCAATCATCTTATCACATTCCAAGACATAACAGGTGTTGTATTTTAAAACCTATCATAAGTTACAAGGCATACTGTTTATTATTTAACTTATTTTTAAATGGGGTAGGATTTCCCATTAACATTGGAAGGATTCTTAATAGGAATGTAAAATTTTACAACATAATAAAAATACCATATGGAAATTAAAAGTCAAGTTATAAATTAACATAAATATTTCCAAAAAATAAATACTTCCAACACAAGTGCCCTTAACATATAAAAATCTCTCATAAATCTATTGGGAAAATAAACAAAGGGAATGAATATAGAGAAATGACAATTCGAATGAAAAGATAACTACATTATTAAAGTCATCAAATTCATCAGCAAATAAAAATGTGTAATAATTTGTGCTTTTTTCAAATACTGATGCTATATTTTTAAATGATTATATCAGCGTGGGTACTTTAAAACAAGTATGTTCATAATCTGATAGCGGGAGTGAATATTGGTCCTGTTTTACTGGAAACCAATTTGTCAATATACAGTCTTCAAAATATTTTAACACTATTACTCAATCATCTTTCTTCTAAAAATCCATGTGTGGTAGTAAAAATTCTAGGACAGCCCACAGGATCCATCTTTCTGTGTTCAGATCCTACAGGTTCCACTTTCCTTAGCATTTGGGCGAGCTCAATAACTATATTGATTGTTGTGTCCACAATTAAGCTATATTTAAAAATCTGAAAGCATGTACTTGAAAAATCGAGATCACTCTCAGGTGCTTTTAAATTAATCAAAAGACGATTATCTTGGGTGGGCCAAGACTAATTAAGTGGCTTTTTAAAAGAAGGTCTTAAATTCAGAAAAATGTGAATCAACAGAGAGGTTCTCCTGTTGTTCTTCAGGTTGCCATGTTGTACTATAGAGGGAGCCACTTAGCAAGTAATGGCAGGCAGCCTCTAGAAGCCTCAATTTCAAAAATCACAAAAAAACTGAATTCTGTAAACAGCCACACGAGCTTGGAACAGGACACCAAGTCTCAGAAGACACCCGAGTCCCAGCTGATGTCTCGAATGAAGGCTTCTGACACCATGAGCTGAGGCCCCAGCTAAACTGTGCCCAGCCTACCAGCCCACAGAAACCATACGATAATCCACTTTTGCAGTTTTAAACTACAAAATTTGTACTAAGTTGGTATGCAGCTATCGGCAACTAATGTACCACTGAATGAATACCCAGTAGACATATTGAATAGATATATATCTTAATGTAAAGATATATTTAATGAAGCATTTCTGAAACACCTAATTCTTACCATAGAAGAATGTTAAGTAATAGAAAATACCTATAAAATGGAATATCATTCAGTAATCACAAGTAATCTTGAAGGTAATCAAATGGGAAAAGTGTCAGAATGTGAAGAGATTAGAGAAGAATACAATGTTTTATAGACAGTATGATTCTTATAAATTATATTAATTCAGATGGCAGGAAATGACTAGAAAGAATGGCAATAGCATATCATGTGAATTTTATTATCTTAATTACACTGATTTTGATTTTCCTCCATAATGTTAAATGTTTGCCCCATTGAAAAAAATAAGGAGTACACATTGTTTTTCATAAAATATACCCATACTTACTTCACTTTAAAATTTCCTTAGAAAAATTTTCAAGGAATCAAATTGCTTCAATTTTTTTGAGAATCTGGGTGATTTACTATAATTCTAATGCTATAAGTTAAAAACATCCATTTCTAAACCTGAGTCATTCCGGTAAACAACACTGTACAAAATATTTACTCCCTACAATTTCTAATACTCTCAACCATACTTCTATGTAAAAGGTTCACTAATAAAAGCACCATGAAAGCAATCAAGATCTAATTAAAATAAATTCTCGACAGGAGGCAGACACACACAGACACAGTTCCTACGTTTTTTTGTTTTACAATACACATTAAACTATTTCACATAGGTAATAGACCCTAAGAAAGTATCTGTTGGATAACAGAAAAAATGAAATGTCCACTATAGAAGAGAAATGCGAGCAAATGCATCCACATGTGCATTAGTTACTTTTCTAGAGTCAGTGGTTTGCAAGAGAGCAGATTTAATACAGGACATTTACACATTACAACACTCACACACACAAGCCAAATGCAAGAAGAGTGCAGAGCGTCTGTCTACACACTGGAGACCCAAAATTTCGATCTGATCAAGGGCTGGGAGCCCAAAGCAAAGTCCCACGTACATCTCGTGTCTGCACTAAAAGGCTGAAGAAATCTATACTGGAACCAGGATACAACACTCACAGCAGAGATGAAGACCAGAGCCCCCCTGAAGCGAAGAGCAGCCATCCCTGACGATGGCAGGGCCCCGAGTTCCTTCTGCAATGAGAACAGCCGAGTTCCCTTCACGAGAACCAGCCGCAGCAGAGATTCTCCTGGGAAACAGCCTTCCCCTACCGTCTCCTCCCGTTCCCTTTTATGGTGTGTCGGCAAGAATCCTCAGGTGGATCCTCTACACCCAGAACCACATTAACTCAGTCCAGCTGGGCCTTCCTGCTCAACATGCCCATATCAGTCCACCACAACATGATTCTACTATAAGGAACTATTTGACAAAGAGAAATGAGTGTAGAGGTTACTGGCTATTCTTTCATTTGAAAATTGGAGCCTCTGGCGATTCTCATCTCACATATCTTTGTCTTTGAATAGGTTATTTTACAGCACTATGTGGATAAAGTGAATATAAAGAAAGCTAATAGCAATGCAAATAGTTCTTGTCCATAGAAATACAAATTAATTATATCTGTGGAAAGCAACTGATTATCTCCCCCTTGGAATGACCCGCAGTGGTCAATTCTCTTCACTGTTCCTTAATTTTGTGTATCTGACCTGGCTGTAACATCTTTTCCGAATTCTTAATTAATTAGTGATGTAAATAAAATCTCTGCTATATGTTTACTTGATGCCTTTACGAGAGTCATGACTATCTTTTTTTTTAATGCTTTAACACGTATTCATTTCTTATAATCATGTTAGTCAATGAAAGCTTTGGAATAAGGACACTACTTTTAGAAGTTTAAATAAGATAAATAATTAAGGTGATGCAGAGGTTAATTAGCTTGGCTCAATCATTCCACATTTTGCACATATATAATAGCATCACTTTTTACCCTACAAACATATACTATTGTGATCTGTCAATATTCAATAAATTATTTGTTTAAGAAATTAAGATAAACTATCTTGCACTACATTTTGCAGTCTAGTCAGTGTTTAGCACCACGTGGTTTAATCAGAACCCATGTGAACGATATAATGACACCTTCAAGGCAACTATATTCAAGGCAGCAAAATTGCAAAGATGCAAAAAAAATTCAATTTCCATAATATTATCATCAAAAAAGAGCAACTAAATGCATTTTAAGACACAAGACAGTTCTCTCAGTTTTGCAAATACAGACGACCTCCTCATCTTAGAGGAATGGTGGCTAGCAAGCACCTATCTAGAAAGACTGCAATATCAAGTTCCTTTGAAATTTATGGAGTCATCCATCTCCTGCAAGAATAAGTTGTTAATACATCCACATATAGTTTAGAACTTTCCCTGGCACAAATTGTTGCTTATTGACAAAGAGAGACCTGAAGAAATATACAAGAAAGGCTAGCTCTACTTCTCACTATTTATGTAAACTTAGACAAATTATTAATAATTAGCATGAACACATTTCACTTCCTTCATCTGTAAAATGGACAGGGAATAGTTTCTACCTCAGAGGATTACTGTGAAAATCAAATACAATAATGTACAATTAGCGTTAAGCATTACTGCCTAGTTGACTTTGTATTACCTTTTAGTTTTATAAGCCACAGAATATTGAGAAGGCTGTTGATAGCTATACACTTGACTGAATTAGCTATGCATAATAATTCCAAACCTAAAGTACTGGGAGTTATTGGAGAAATTGAAATGTTTCATATGCTGCCAGAAAATTCTGTAAAATTCAATACAATTCATACTTATTTGGTGACAGGAGAAAATCCAGTAAATGGATGAAACCGACTAGCTAAAATGGAAAGTGCACTGTGCACAAGAATAGAGAGCATAAATAAAAATACTACACAGTTTCCATCTGCCACTTTTCTAATTTGCTTTTCTTACGCCTATGGTATTCATCACTTCCTCCACTGTAATTCAGCTGCAAAAGCTCATACCAAAGAAACTTTGGGTTCTGAAATCAGCAGATTGGCATGTAACAAAGCCAGGGAGGAAAAGCAAATATATTCCATCAATGCACTTGCAGGCTGCAAACACGATCCTAGCTGAGTGGGTTTGCCCTCTTTGTGAGCATTTCCTGTCAATATATTTAAAGAAGAGCTGGATAAACCTGACCCATATCACATTTATGTGCGTTAAAAATTCAATACATGGAGGAAAAGTTACTGCAACTTTCAAGAAAAAAGTGGCGTTTTGTTAATTACAGTTCCAATATATGTTTCTTGAATGTGGCAATAAAAATTTGTAAGTTTCATTTTTCCAATTAAACTCTACATAACCAAAGTCATAACAATTTTGGAGGAAGGTAAAAAATGGGAGAAAAAAAAAATGGGAGAAAAAGTAAGGCAGTTTTTCAGTCTCAGCTGCACAACAGGATCACTCTCGGAGCTTTCAAAAGACTGATCACCTAAATGATGCCAATGAGGCTGGTCCATACACCACACTTTGAAAAAAATGTTCCAAGCAATGGTATTTCTTAAATTCCCTAAGGGAGGGTTTCTCAGCCACAGGGGTATTAATATTTGGGGCAGAATTCTCCACTGCTGATGGTTGTCCTGCACATTGTAGAGTGAGTCTACCCACTAGATACCAGCAGTACCTTCATCCGATTATCAAAAGTGACGATGTCTCTAAATGTTGCCAAATGATCTGCAGCATGGCTGGTCTCCTGAGATCACAAGCATAGGCACTAGTCAGAATAATTAGCTTTACCAGACAAAAAGTCAATTCCAAGAGCAGGCAACACAGAAAAACTAGTTACGTTTTATAAACGTGTTTAGTAGTCACCCAGGGTTACTCCACGTGAACATAATCACTGAAATTGGCAAAGAAAGAAATTTAAGCAGTCGTCTTATAGCTAGTGAGTCAATATAATACTTCTTATAAAGGAAAAATATCAGTGACAAACTTTGTATTTATTTGAAAATAACAGTCAAAATTTAAAGAGTGAATAAGAATACACTCCTACTAGACAGTATACTGGCTCATATATGTCCATGTTCTAACTCCCAGAACTGGTAAACATATTATCTTACTTAATAAAAGAGACTTTGCAGAGGTAACTCAGTTAAAGATGTTTTTTTTCACAGTACTATGATTGAACCCAGGGTCTTGTCATCGAGCTATATCACCAGCACTTTTTCTTTTTCTTTTCATTTTGGAAACAGTGTCTCATTAAGTTCCTAAATTGCCCAAGGTGGGCTCAAACTTTGGACCTGTCCTGCCTCAGTCTTCCAGAGTGCTAGGATTACAGGTGTGTGTCATAAGGACTTTTAGAGGAGGAGATTATCTTAGATTATAAAATGAGCCTGATATAATAACAAGATCTTAAAAGGGGTTGACAAGAGTGTCAAAGATGGGGAAAATGACATGTAACAATGGAAGTAAAATGTTGAAGTTATGAGCCCAGGAATGCCAGCAACCACCAAGACCTATAAGCTTCAAGTAACAGGCCCTCTCCTGGACCTACCAGCATCATGATTTTAGTCCAATAAATTGTATTCCATATTTTTATTGGTCAGTTTTCCTGTAGCTGGGACAAAATCCCTGACATCTACAATTTAAGAGAAGAGAGGTTTATTCTGGCTCACAGTTTCAGAGGCTTCAATCCATGGTCAGCGAGTTCTGAGACAGAGAAATTATGGCAGAACGACATGGTGGAAGCAACCAGCTCAACTCATGATGGCCAGGAAACAGAGCAGGGGAAGAGGCAGATAAAATGGGGCCAGACACCAGAAATAGTCATCAAGGTCACACAACCATGGCCCACTCCTTCCAACAAGATCCCCCCTTCCAGTAGCCTATTCACCTGTGTACCCCATTGATGAGTTAACCCACTGATGAAGTTAGTGACATCACAATCCAGTCATCTCTCCAGGAGGCTCTTAACCTAGTCAAGTTAACAATCAAGACAAACTGAACAGTACTCCTAACCTTCAGAAATGTTAGAGAATAAATTATGATGTTTTGAGCTACCAAGCTTGTGATAACTTGTTATGGTATTATTAGGAAGCTGGTACATTCCAGAATCCAGAAAGATAACAGGAATATTATAATTTATCATTGCATTTGTAGGTAATTGTGGTATAATGTATAATATTGTATCCAATTTTGTATATTCTGTTTTCAATGCTTATTAACAACAACTGTTAATCTTCATTGACTGACCACTTAATATGTGCCAGGCACATATCTAAGTATTTTATATGGACTATGCTACTTATCTTTACAAATTATCAATCAGTTAGGTGCTACTTTTGTCTAAATAGAGTACCTATCCCAAGGTCATGAAACTAGAAAATTAGGTTCTATGTCACCAACTAACAAAAGCTTAGTTAATAATAATTAAAAATAGAGTTAGTTCTGAGAGTTTGATGCAAATATATATATATATATATATATATATATATATATATACATAAACAATTCATACCCAAAGATCTACCTACGAATAAGGCTACTCTTTTTCTGGAAATTTTTTTGAAGTCTGTGCATGAACTGCAGTTCTTTCCATGTGAAATTTATGTGGTTTTCAGCTTGATATTGGCTCCAGTCACTCAGCTCAAAGATTTTCACTCTATGAGCTTCCTGCTTCTTTATCGCAGGCGCTGCAGTAGCTCATCAAAGAGCATATAAATTGCTTTATGCCTGTTTGATCTGGTTACTTCTTAACTTTTCAACACTTAGAATATAGTTTTCCTTGCTTGGGGTTCTTCTAAGTATTGACTTCTAAAATTGAACGTTCTTCTTATAACTACATCTAGAAATGTTACATATCAATTCTTATCACCTTCATACTTTCAGAAAATCAGGGGTAAATCAGTATTCAATAGTCGCTATGTCCCAGAATATACTCAGGTGTTGTGCATACATCTTAGCATTTTTGAAGTTGTAATGGGAATGTAAATTCATTGACCAACATAGTCCATGCACTCTCCAAGGTATTGGAGCATTGGAGACATAACAAGACAGATCCATATTCTTCTTGCACTAAACTTACACTTTTGCCAAGTAGAAGACAGTCAAAGAAGCAAGTTGTACATCAAACTCCCAGAGCTTTCAGGGAGATCATGGGCTTGCCAACACCTTAATTTTTAAATTCTAGCCTCCTAAACTTTGGATAAATTTCTGTTGTTTTAAGTCATCCAGTTTGTGGTCTCTTGTTATAGATACTCTAAAAAATAATACAGGTACTAATAAACACTACACACTTTTCTAAAAGCTCACTTTGACTACCGCATGAAGAACGCACTATGGTAGAACACAAAAGGAGAAAAGAAATACTAGTAAGTTTAGCATCTAATGCAGCATTAGAGACAAGAAATAATATTGGCTTAGACTAGAGTTTTAACAGAGGTAATGATGGAAAGTCATCAAAATTAGCATACAATTTGGAGACATAGCAGTTAATCATACAATGGGTGCAAGAAATGAGTAGATGAATCAAATCAGTCCTGTATTTAGACAGAGAATAGAGATGGACTGTGCTACCATTAACTGAGATGAGAAAGGCTAGAGGAATAGCAAGTTCAGGAAGGTGTTAGCAAGATGTGATGTGTTTTGGGTACTTGGAGATGTCTTTGACATACCCAAGTTAATTGGATATACACATCAACTTTCCATAACTTAAATATCCAAAATCCAAAATGCTCCAAAATTCTGAAATTTTCTGAGCTCTGATATGATGACAAGAGAAGAAAATTCCACACCCGATCTCATATGACAAGTCACAGTAAAAACACAGGCATGACAAAAACATTGTAAAAAATTACCTTTAGGCTATGTGCATAAAGTGAATTTTGTATTTACACTTGATGTCCAAGCCCAGGACATCTCATTATGTATATGCAAATATTCCAAAATTTTAAAAAATTCTGAAATTTGAACCATTTGTGGTTCTAAGCATTTTAGATAAGGGATACTCAACTTCTATTAATGTGGCTGGCCTCTAATGATTCTTGCTTCCTGCCACTCTAAACCTGAGTGATCCCCTACTTTTGAATGTGATATGGACCTAGTGACTCACTAATAAGCAATAACAATAAGATGTTTCTTCTAAGATTAAGTTACAAAAACTGATTTCCATTTTGCTGACATTTTCTTGCTTACTAACTTTGATGAAGCCAGCTGCCATATTGAACACTACCCTGTGGAAAAGCCCAGGTGGTAAGAAAATGTGGACAGTTTCTGGGCAAAAGCCAGACAAAAAAAAACTCGGTCTAATAACTTTCAAGGAACAGAATCCTACCGACAAACACTGAGTGAACTTGGAAGCGGATACTGCTCCAATCAAACCTCAAGATGACTGATGCTATAGCCAATAGTACAGTTTTGTGAATGACCCCGAGCCATAGAACCTGTACAGTTCCCTTTAGCCACCTGTGTTTTAACTCCCTGGGTACTATATCCACCATTTACACCTAAGAAAAACACTTTCAGGCACAATGGGTTCTAAATACCCTCACATTCCCTGGCTGGAAGCTAGTCTGGTATTTCCTCCACATTAACCTCAATGCAAGCTACAGGCTTGACACTGCAATTTAACAGGATTTACAACTTCTTCTGGGAAAAATAGGCACAATTTTCAACTCTGGTAGATGTTATTGCAATTATGCCAGCAGAAAACATAAATTTGAGAAACCTATGGGCTTCCAGAAAACTAGATGAAACGTAGTTTCTCATCAGCATCATGCAGAGAAGCATGTCATTAACTATTTATTAGACAAACTACGTACCTAAAATATTCTAGGGTACAATATGATGGTATTATTATCCCAAATAGCAAGATCTCACCCTCCCTATTGAGAAAATTTCTCAAAAGACTCCACTACCCCTCAATTTTCCACCTACTAATAATAAAATAGGATGAGATGAAGGAGAAGAAAGGCCCTTTAATCCATAGGTGTCAGTACAGGTAAAACCACTGTTTACTCAAATAGTACTTAACATTTAACTTCTCTAACAATTCTTTCTAAAAGTTAAACTAGGTTTCACTAGTAGTAATTTTCAGCCCTTTAGAAGGCTTTATGTTATTATCCATTAGTCTACATCATATTTGATTATTTTGCTTTTAAAATCTTACTTATCTAATGGGGAAAATGTTCAGAACATCGGATCTGACTAGGAATGCTTAAATGTCCTTGGAAAGCATTTCCCAATATCATTCTCTCCACACAGGCCTTGCCTTTGCTCCTAAAAGTTCGTCCATTAAAGGATGACAGGTTTGGCCAAATGCCAAATCTTCTGTGCTGTGATACGCACTTTTCTCTATTCCATACTTGCCTTTCACGCCACTTCACTTAAAAATTTAATTCATGGTGACTGACACTCCCACTGAAATTTGTCTGCAACTAATATATTCTAACAGCTACTATCATGCATTCGTTCTCTTCTATTTGCTCACTTTGACTTTCTCCCCTAAAGACACTGCTTATTAGAAAGATGCTGGGCTGACGATTTTCCTGCCAAAAGATGCAGATTCTAATTGAATAACTCACAGAAAAACAGTCATAACAAAAAGCTAAATTATAAGTCCTTGGGAATGCCATCATTTCCTAGTGGGGCAGGACAGTGGGGATGTCATAAACTTCCGTTGGCCTTTGGAAAAGATAGAGTGGCATAATGCAAAGCCTGCTGCCCTTTGTGTTCTAAATCCTGGGCTTGAATCCCAGCTATGTTACTTCAGGGAAATAAGTTCACTTCCTGCAACTGATTTTCTTTACAAGAATGGGGAACATAATAACTACTTGCCTACCTCGAAACGCTCTGTGATGTAAAATATTACCCCTATTTCCTCGAAGCCTATCATGCGCTCCATGTGTGGGACACTGACTAACCACGTGTTGGGTTATGTCTAACCCAACCTGTTTTTCAAGAAAAAGCAGTATTTTGTATATGCGTAATACTCCAAATAATTTAGCTGACTTTCACTTTAACAGGAACACTTTTTTGAATAGATATGTTCTCACTTAGCTTCATTTTTATAAATGGAGAGACTTAGCTTGAATAATTTATAATTTAATAACTTCTAGAAAAATGCAGATACACTATATTGCTTAACATATCAATATAATGCATCATTTCATAATTCTTTCCAGGATCAATATTATTACTTCTCTAAAAATGTTAATCTCATGTATCTAGAGAGTACAATATTGATTGCCAGTAGCAGGAAGGGGACAGGAAAGGGAAATACAGGCAGGTTGGGTTAGACATAAAAATTATACTCAGGAAGAATACATTCTAATATTCTAGAGCACAGTAGGGTAAATATAGTTAACAATAATTTATTTTATATTTCAAAATAGTTGGAAGACATGATAAATGATTGTGATTATGTACAGTTTCATTTAATTCCTGGGCATTGTATGCAGGTATTGAAATATCACAACTTACCAAATAAATATGTACAATTATTATTTGTCAATTAATTATTTTCTATTTTAATTTTATTTTTACATGCTTGCTGTACATGATGTTTACATTCACCTTGGGGTGTAGGTGCATGTACACGACACAGCTGGTTTCTTTTTTTTAATCCCCTTTGCCTTCCCATTCACCTCCCTTCCCGTGTCACTAAATCTCCTTTCCCCATTTTCATTATTGTTATTCTTGTTATTGTTCTTAATTCATGTTTATGACATGTAATGTTTATACTCGTTGTGGTTATTAGGTGCCTTTATATGGCATATCTTAATTCTTACATCCCTTTCCCCTCCCCCTCTCTCCTCAGTCTCCTGGATTCCTTCCCATTTGCAAAAGATCTATCCCCTCGCTTCCTTCTATCCAGTCTTTTTAAAAATTGCCTTTTACCTCAATGTTGGTGAGTGGAAGCTTTTAAAAGGAAGGACTGTATGTCTAAATCACTATGAGAGATAGTATTGTGAACTTAGAGCTAGAGAGTATAGCCTGTATTCCTGTGTACATGCAAGATTGTGTGTAAAACTCTTTATAAATGTTGGAAGGATATCACTTTTAAACTGAGAAAAAAGATTACATTTTGGTTGTGCTCAGTAGTAACACTTTGGAGAAATAACACATTCTTGCAAAAGTCTGACCAAAATTCTGTACTTTCAATTAACTTAATTGACTCAGAAACAGGCGGATAACTCTTGAACTTGAGGGTCTTTATATTACACAGGCCTCCTTTAAAATCCTCTACTTAATTTTGTGGTTGCAATTTTTTATCCTTTTTGCTTAAAGAGTAGAGCCAAAATTGTATAAGCTTCAAAGGCAATCAAAACTAAATCCGCCCCAGCTCACCATATGCATATAAATTACTCACTATCATATTTTGTCAAGTTGACTAAACATTTTCACTGTTCTAGAGATCCCAAGACACTGATAATATAATGAAATAACAAAGTCTTACTCACTATTTGATGAAGAGAGTTATTCTATATGTACTACCAGATTGGCAACTTCCACCACAGGCATTTACCAAGAACTGTTGCTGCATGGAATCATGGGAAGAGGACTAGAGAGACCGAGATTCGAGGTCACAGTCCACACCACACATCCTCCTCACTAAAATCAGGGTCTTTGAGAAGTCACTTACCCTCTCTAGGTTTTAGGACCCTTTCTTATAAAAGTCTTCAACAAGATTATCACTACAAATTCTTCTTAGAATACTTACATTTATAAATCTCATACTATTCCTCAAAATCATACCATTTTAGACTCAACTTCATATTGCAACAAACGGGTGCAATAGAAGTACAGAACATTCTTACTAATGCCCACCTACACTCAGGACCCCAAACTGGGAGGCTAAATGATAACTTTGACCTGTGTACTTCATCCACTTGAATCCTATAAGTACATACTCTCTATACCGTGTTTCAATAAATGAGCCATTGGTCTACATGAATTATTTCAATTATGGAGATCAGTGTATCACTTTACATGTAATATATGTTCAATTTTTCCTTGTTTTCATGACAACGATATTCAATACATAAGTTTGAATAAATATTATTTCTTAGATAGGTGTCTTTCATATGGCTTACCAAGTCCAACACTTCCATATTAGTAGGTCATTCCTCCACTGAAAATTGGTATGTACTCTTCTCTTGTTAGGAATATGGGCTGTGTTTTTGGCTCATCCGATCAGTAGAATGCAACAGAAGTGGTGTTTCTTACTGTATATGAAAATCTTGAGAATTTCTTCTCTCTTAAATTTGTTTGTTTGTTTGATTTTTAACAGTCCTTTAGGCTAACAGCTTAGTTTTAGGGACCCTACCAACACATGAATATAGAACATTTACACTAAACAAAGCTATTCTAGTTAGACCGTCATTCATATATATATATATATATATATATATATATATATATATATATATATATTTGTTATTCATATATAAGTAAACTATATATGTCACACATATAAATAATATATATTTCATTCATATATATACATATAAAGCAACTCAACAGGTTAAAAAATTATCTTACAAACAATGTTATACTGATTAAGAATTTTAACAAATTGATGATTTGACATATAGCTGTATTCATACAATTTCTAACCTCAGTATAATACTGATATTGACACTCTAGAATTGAAGGAATCACACAAACAAAAGATCTTTTCTCACAAACACAATTTTAATCTGTACACTAATGTTGAATTAAATCAAAGACTATTTCCTTCACATAGTTCTTTGAGTTATCCATACGGTTGATGACTGGGAAGAGCTGACAAGAGCACACGTTACCAATTCTCAGTGCTAAAGCTGCAAAGAGCCAGTTCTAAAATAACTACTATCTAAGCAGCAGATGTGTTTATAGATCAACATATTGACTTTTATATAATACAAAGTAAAGATCAACATGCACAAAATCAATGTAGTAAAGATGATGAAAATCAGAATTTTGTAGAACTAGACTGGTAGTTAGAATTTCAACTAAATTAAGTTATATGTTTATGAACATAAAACCAGTGATCATAAATTAAAATCCACATCACATGTTTAAATTTCATGGACTACTTAGGACATGCAAGAAGTCACAGCCTACCATGTCTTTGTAAATATGGAAAGTAAAAATATAGCAAGTGATTTAGTCAACATTAAGGTCTCCTATATAACAGATACATTTTAGGTACGCATATTTGCATAATAGTAGCACCGAGTGATGCTCTTCATTTAATTCAAAGTTAACTCTGAATTGAAATCCTCAGAATTTCACAATAGCGAGACACAGCTTACAATCAGTGATCATTTATTATCTTTTTTGCATTGTATTTTAGGTAAATTTCTTTTTGCATTGGACAGTTGTAGGGAGTTTCACAGGTCATTGTATAAAATTAATGCCTAGGTTTTGAATAAGGAGGGACACACTCTACACATGTTCAGGTATGTGTTCAAGTAAGACTCAGAAGAACAAATGGAATGCTGAATGTAGACATATATGTATACATATATTTTTGTTAGATAGATAGATAGATAGATAGATAGATAAATAGAGATATATAAAATCTTAGAGTCTGTGACCTAAATTCCTTCCATTAATCCATAGTTATCTCTTAGGGAGAAAATATCCCTAGTTAATACAGTATCACTCTGTACACTCCTCGTGAGGCAACTCACTTGAAAACAAACTGAAAGGATCATATAATTATTCCATTATTCACATATTTTCTATATCAGTCACGTCAAAGGTCATTAAAAACAGTCAGTTTGTCCCACTGATGAAAGCGGGTTGTTATGATACTGAAAACGCTGTATTACTGATTAGGAATCTAACGTCTTTGACACTGACATAAAGTAAAAAATGTGCTACTTAAACCTATTTAACCGAAGATAAATTGATTATAAGGGAACTTTTAGTGATTATAGGCCCAATTTATAGTTGATTTTTATCACAAGCTTTCTACAAATTACTGGTATTCAAATTGCATAGACACACAGCTCAGTTTTTGAACTTGGACTCTTTCCAAATCTCTTTTTCTCTACAAATCTCTCTTTAGAGGATTGAATCTCTCTAGAAACCAAAATTTTCTATGCTTATTTGTGCAAAGGTAGAGTTCACTTCTTCCCTGCCCATCAGAGGGTTAATTTGGGAAAGAACGACCAAGGGTCATAGCCAATTAAGATGTCATTTTAAGATGAATCTTACAGCTTCTCATTAAGATGAAACTTGGGGCATGTACTTTTCTACCAGGTACTAGCATGGTACATTCTGGAGGTGAGCATTTCTCACGTGAAGAACAATGCAGAGACCTACTGAAAGGACAGAGTTTTGACTATATACCATCTTGTGATTTTTGTAACAAACGTGAACAATCTTTATTTCAATTTTCTTCAAGTATACCCAAGAGTAATATTGGAAAAAGTTAACAGACATGTCCATGTATTTTTCAAATTACAGTATATTTTATAGAATCCAGAATTCCACAAAGTTACTGTTCCATGAAACTTTTTAATGTAAAGACCTAGATTATATAAATATACTGATACCGTGTCATTTTAAGTCAGTGTAAATACATGAGTTTTCAAAGTCAAATGAGATTCTTATTTTCATCCTAAGAATGTACATACTATCCAAAGATTGAAGATAAACACTTGAAAATATATCAATTAAGTATTGTCATGATTAGTTGTTTTTCTCATTTGCTTTCTCAACCATATTTTCTTTTATAACTTGAATCATTGTAACTTTATTTAAAATTTTTCATAAAGAGTACTAAACCAGTTCGAACCCCAGCACTCCCGAAAAAAGAGTATTAAATCATCAAAATTTCATCAATCTGATAAATTTATACATTAAAAATGTCTATAATTTTCAAAAATACTGGA
>PVJO010020864.1:0-31202 GCA_004026905.1 Hystrix cristata
AATTCTAGGAACATAAAATGTCTTTAAAAAATGAAATAAAACAGCTTTATAGCAGATCCTGATACTAAATAGCTTTTATTTATAAGCATCATGCCACAAGAATGAGTTCACTAACAATTGAAAAGGATTCTTAGGCTAGGGCTGTAACTCAGAGGCCCTGGCTTCGATCCACAGCATTGCCCTCCCCCCAAATTATTCAATGCTTTTTAAAAATTATACTCTTTTTAATATAAACAGATGATCACCTCTTCTCAACTTGAATGTATAATATCCAATCTAAACGCTAGGTCAAAGCTAAAACTGCCACTGGGTTATCAATATGCATTCATTTACCTGGACATAAATTTACATACTTTTTTCTCTCATAGTGCTAGAGATTGAACTAGCACTAGGCCTCATGTATGCCAGGCAAGCACTGTACCGCTGAGCCACATGCCTAGTCCATATGCACGTAGTTTCTATGACTGATATTCAGCTCCTTACTTCTCTGGTAAATCCCTAGCATTTTACCCATGGTTATAAGTGCTCCATATTCTCCAGTTCAAGGGTAGGTATAATCAGGCACTCAATAATTACACATGAATGTTGGGCATGCTACAAAGATTTGGATGGTAAGATGAGTTAAATGCAACATTTTCTTTTGGTCCAGCAGAAACTAATTTTTCCCACATGATAGAATCCCAGTGACAATGATGAAATCTCAAGGCTTCCACAATGAAATTTATCCTTCGTTTTGTCTGTGACTTCATTCCTTTTGCTCCCTTCTCTAAGGAGGACCCCAGTGAGTTGAAAGGGGTGTACATAGGGCGGTGCCTACTCCTCAGCCGCTGTTTGGACCTAAGTTAGCAGCAGTGACTCTGGAGTTTCTCTTCCAGCAGGCTCTACTCTGGAGTATCTTACCCACCCGCACAATCAACATCAATTAGTAACAGCTTCTGAGATATTTTTATGTGAAGGTGATATGTGACCGCAGCTGCTTGGCAAATTCTATGGCCCTTAAAACTGTTAGGTACACCAATCAGTGAGATGCCATCACGGACAGCAATAAGGATAAATCAAGTTGCACATTGGAATTTCCATTTTAATATCTGACCAGGTCCGCATATCCTCAATCATTTGACAGGAAGTGATTTGTGACAAGTTTTATGAAACCAGTTATCTGAGTTGTCCTTTGAAAGTCTGAAGTCAATAACCTTGGAGTCTTCTTTTGTGAATTAATTACGTATATTCATTAATTAAGCAATATTAGATAGAGATGAAACTATAAAGTTAAGTTTGATCTTACATTAAGCACAATGCTGACCTGGTCTCTCTGTTAGCTCTGTCTTTAATCTCAGCTGAAATTGTATCACGTAAATTCTACATTGATTCACAGCATTTCCTCCAGGCTGGAGAAAAGCATTACTGCATAGAGAAGATTTATCATGTTAAATGGACCGTGATACTATAGCTTCCTATTTATCACATTTTTCCCATTTTCACCCTCAAACACATTTGAAGTCATGAAAAGTTTTTGCCTGGCAAATAGTAGGCATATAGATTTTCCTTGAATGAAAATGCTTTATCACTGAGCTACACCACTGAGCTACACTGAGCTACACCTCTAGCCCCAACTCTTCTGATTTTAACTAGCTTAGCCAAGAGATACTGAATTATGATTATCACTGAAAATTAGCACTATTTTTAAGGAATAAAGCATGCTCAAGGCATTCCTGTATCACCTTATTTTGCTTGTTATTACTTCAAAAAACTTCCTTCTCCCAAATGATTCCGTAATTAAACAGATCTAACTTTATCTGATCCAAATCTTGTGTAAACACATTTGACTATAGAAATCCTTTTAGTAGTATTACTTATCAAAACAAATTATACACAATTGGGAAAACATACACCTAGACTAATAAATGGCAATATTTTGGTAGACCAGGCTTTGAGTATCTCTGTGAAGAGAGAAGTTATGAAAATCTGGTAAGAATGTACAATAATGCCTTTGTTATGGCTGCTATACTTTGGATATAGTTTGAACATGTCCCCCAAAACTTCGTATGTTGAAATGGAATCTCCATTATAAGGTGTTAAGTGAACTTGATCCAACTATGGCATTTAGAGGTGGGGGACCTTTGGATGGTGTTTAGGATTAGATAAGGTCCTCCTGGTGGAGCCCACATAATTGAATCCTGGCCATTTTATAAGAGGAGAGAGGGCCCAGAGGTCACACATGAACACATGTTCCTTGCATTTCACTGTGTAATCCATATACCACCTGGGAATACTGCCCGCAAGAAACTCATCACCAGATGTGGGCCATTGAACCTTCGGCCTGTAAATTTAAAAACTTCATTCTTTATAAAGTATCCTGTATCAGATATTTTGCTATAGTAATGAAAAATGGACTAATATAATGACCGTGCAAATTGATTTTGTTCCATGAAAAAAGTAAATCTCTGTAAGCCAGATTCTCATTTGAGCCATTCATAGCAGCTTACTGTTTTTCCCATTAACCATGTAAGTAAAGCCTTTGGTACATATTCATTTTACATTTCTGTAAGAATCATGATTTTACCAATTTGAAAATTGTACTTTAACAATAAAATGTACCACTACTTTTTAGCTTATAATCAGAAATGCGAGCATGTACTTATACATCATATCTGTAACACATGTTAGGATTTCATCAGTTCTCTCAGAGAACAGAAATTTCAAGGAAGGATTCAAATATTGCAGGTGGGCATCTGCTAAACAATTACATGGAAATGAAGCAGTAAATTAGCTATTCAAAGAATAGAACTAGGTCAGTTTAATCACAACATGGTTGTGTAAAGGGATGTTATAAAATTTAAGGCCCCAAAAGGAGAGACTGCAGCTTATCAAAACAGGAGGTGGTTAAAGGAGCAATTGCTTGTTGGGCATTTTCTGTCAAACGGATATTTTACAGCTGTTAAGTTAACATGTTTACATGACAACTTTTAAGACTGTGATTAAAAATATTAAAAATGGATTCCATCCCCAGCACCAAAAAAAAAAAATTAAAAATGGAGATAAAATGTAAAATCAGCCTCTAGAGACACTTGAAAGTGGTACCATTTTCATACACAACAAGTCCCCGTATCATCGTTCTTCATCCATTCTCCACCAACAGTGCAGACGCTCAGTCCATAACCCAGATGTCCCTCTGTGATGTGAGAACCTGGTTGTCTCTAGGAAAAAGGTAATGCGACTGGGGACATGGAAATAGTATGAACGTTGACACAGATTTTAATTCAACTCTTGGCTTTGCCTAACTCTGGCTGTAAGTGTTTAAGGGTCTTCCTATGGAAGCTGATTGTGCGTAGGTCTTAAGGTCCTTACTTTCAGCCTCCGTGGAAGGGCAAGACTGTTGAATAGAAGGGTAAGGAAGGAGAAGATTGGTAAGGCAGTCAACAATGTGATTTCTCCAACTCAGCCTTCTCACACAAAAACTGAAAGTCTCAACTACCCTCCACTGAAGTGGTCTCTGGGAGTGTTGAGAGTTTCTATTACTCCTCATGGCAAATTCTAAGCAAATTTAAAGAAGCCCTCTGTACAGTCAGGTTTCTAGTGATAAAATCCAAGTAACATAGATTTAAAGAAAGGAGCAGCATTTTACCTTCTTATATAAGAAGTTATATAAGAATACGGACTTGACCAAACCTCCATATGTAAATGAATGAATAAGCAACATGCAGGAAATACAGACAATGGACTGTTACTCCATCTTTTTTTTTCTACAGTATTAGGGAGTGAAACAAAGACCCAGTGTATGTCAGACAAGTGTTCTACCACTGAGCTATACCCTCACTCTTTGTAAAATACTGTTTTAAAACAGGGTCTCACTAAGTTGCCCAAGATGACCTTAAATTTGCAATCCTCCTGGCTCAGCTTTAAGTAGCTGGAATTGCAAGTATATGCCATTAGTTCCTGCTTATTCAGTTTTGAGAAGGAAAGAATTCTTGATACTTGCTACAACATGGATAAACCTTGAAGTTATGATGCTAAGTTAACTAAGGCAGTCACAGGTGGACAAACATTGATAGATTCTACTTCTATGAAGGACCTAGAGTAGTCAAGCTCAGGGAGACGCAAATGGAATAGCAGTTGCTAGGGACTGTGGAGAGGGAAGGTAGAACCAATAGTTAGTGGGTAAAGAGTTTAACTTGGGGGAAATGAAAAGGTTCTGGAGATGGACGATGGCAATGGCTGCACAAGAATGTGAAGTATACTTAGTGTGTCACAGAACTGTATGTTTAAAAATTGTTCAAGTGCTAAATTTTATTTTTTTAATTTATTTTTGTTTTTATTTTAAACCAAGAACATGTATTGGTACATTTTACATATAATGGTCACATTCATCACATTTATTTTGTACCCATACATGATGCATCTTGGTTCTCCCCCCTCTTCCCCACCCCTCCCCTCTGTTCCCTCCCTCCCTATTTACAGCAGTTAAGTGCTAAATTTTATATTATGTGCATATCATATCGTGGAACTTAACTACACAGGTCTTCGGCGTGTCCTTAAATGACTATTGCCTAACTCACCAGATTTCCTTACACTGACCCTCTCTTTGTTTCTTATGCTCCTGTCGCCTTCTCTTTACAAAGTTACAGCTTTCCTCTGCCTGTTCTCCTTCCTCCCCCACTGCCTGGGCATTGCCATCCCCAGAAGCTAGGCATTCATAAGCTTTCTCTAGCATCTGGGAAACTTGGTTAGCTTCTGGAGTAAGTTTTGACTCACAGTCACTCTGCACTTGCCCTTCACCCACTACTAGGTAGGAAGGAAGATGCTACAAGCCCCAGAAGGAGAAGAAGACAATCATCCAGGCTGTTGGAGTTTGGGTTTTTGGTTTCTTTTTCTTTGATTGTCTTGAAGAATATAAAATAAGCTGCACATCCTCCCTTCTAGACTTCCCTTCATAAGAGACTCCTCTCTGCTCTAGTAGCATAATGTCAGGTCTTTATGGAAAAGAACACATATCCTCTTCTCTTCTCAGTTGTATTTCATCACTCTCTTCTATTTATTTAACTTGGGAGGGCTCCAGATCAATTGGACCTTCCCAATAACTAGTATCCCCTCTACCTGTGCCCCAGCTCAAGTCTGGAAGGCGGGACGGCTGATAGGGTCTTACCACATTGGCCTCATAATGAAAAATAAAGACGACACAAGTGAAGCCTCTACCACTTCCCGACAGAGATACTTAAATGGAAGGCAATTTAAAGATCAAAATGTGAGCTGGTCATGGTACTGTGGTTCTAGCTACTCAAGAGGCTGAGGTGGAAGGGACACTTGAATCCACAAGTTTGAAACCAGACTGAGCAGCATGGCAGCAACCTCCATTTCAAAAAAATAAAAAGGTCAGAATAATAGGGAAGTATTATGGATGAACTTTAAACATTCCACTAATCTTAACAGGATATACTGTGAGATTTTAGACAGGGGAATGACATGTTCAGAGCTGTGCTTCCAGGGGATGAAATTAGTGCCATTGAGGAAGATGGACTAGAGAAGGGTTCGATGAGATGCAGATATAAAAAGATTAATTAGGAGGGTATGGCAATAACTGCTAGAAAAAGGCACTAAGGACATACTGGAAGAGTACAAGTAGCAATGTTAGAAACAGTGTCAAATTAGAACTGAGAGCCAACTTTATGTGAGGGATGCTCAACTAACCTGAGGGATGACAGGAGGCACAAAGGTGAGTCTTAAAAATGTGTCTATAGGGGGCTGGGGGTTTAGCTCTGTGGTTAGAGGGTTTGCCTTCCAAGCCCAAGGTCCTGAGTTTGATTCCCGGCACCAAAAAAAAAAAAACCAAAGAGACAAACAAAAAAATCCCAAAAATGTGTCTATTGCTGGGAAGATGTTGATGCTGCTAGCCGAGAGGTGAAGGTGGAGCAGATGTGATAGGGAACATGCTCAGTTTTGTGCACGCTGAGTTTTAAATACTTGTGAAACATGGCACTATAACAGCTCCTGTAGACAGATGGAAATATTAGGGTACAGTTGGATAACAATTCTATACCGTACTGAAAGAATTTCTCCTTGGAGACTAACACAACATAAAATCATGGCTTATGTTGACATTTCATTCTCCCTGTTGGGTAACTTTTAAAAGAAACTCAAACCTTTGGAAATAATTTTCATTATTAAGAAAGCAAGGTGAGAAAACAGTGATTCTCAAAAGAAGAAGAAAATATGAATTATAAGTAAGTCATTAGGGGCTTACCTTAGATACTTCCTAGAAGATGTGCTATCACTGAACTATAGGCCAGAGAATGCTTTTATCTATGTGGGGTGCTAAATACATTTTCATTTCTACAGATTGGTTCCTATTTCATTTGTTCTTCTGTGTAGTTTTAAAAGGCTTCTTTTTCATTTTGTTTTTCTATATTCTGAGTTACACCTTTTTGAAATATGAAAATAATACATAGCTTAGCAATTTCCTTTAATATATTCAACTTTTTCACAAATACCTAATTATATCTAATCCTTATTCAAAATATTGAAACAATTCAAGAGAAAGCTGGCAAGATGTAGTGGAAGGAAGAAAAGGAGAGAGACTATAAGGCAGACAAGGCAGGGAAATTATTCTGCACAATCTTAGAAATATTATTTTGGCAATGGGCTCTGATTATAATAGTATTATAGTTTTTGCAGTTGTTCATTTTCTATAACTATAATGAAATAACTGAGACTAGATAACTTACAAAGAAAAGAGATTTATTTAGTTTATCATTTTGGAGGCAAAGGGTCCAAACATCATAGTGCCAGCTTTGGTAAGGGCCCCTGGCTACACCACAATATGGCAACAAATGCATATGAAAAGGAGTAACCACGTGACAAAGATAGGGAGCCAGAGAAAGATTCAAGGGTCAGGCTTGCTCTTTCCTAACAACTTGCTGTCACAAAGACTAACCCAGCTTCGTACAACCACTACTTTATTCTCTTCTGAGGGCAACCTTCCCACCGGGTCTCACCACTTAGGTTCCACCCCACCTCCCAATGCCTCCGACTCTAAGAACCAGGCTTCCAACAAATGAGCTCATGAAGGACTTACTCAAACCAAATCCAAACTACAGAAGTTTTCAACTTTACTAAATAATCTCAGTGCTTTTTAAAGAGTCTTAATACTCATGGAATTAAAGTTAATTCTCTCTCAAAATGCCAGAAATTATTTTCTTTCATCTATTCTATGTTGCTATAAAAATAAGAATCAGTAAAGCATGGATGTCTGAGACTGAATGGCTGACATGTTCATTCCATTGTTGCCTAACTTAGGGTAGCATCCAAAAATAATCTAAATAATTACTTCCGTTAGTTATTTTAGGTAGCACATGTAATAAGACCACCCATTAACTACGTAACAGTTCACCCTGTGTGCTACTTGGGCAGCAAGTTTGTTTATGTACTGACCATTCCAAGAGTTGTTTGGGCAGGAGTGATATCAACCAGTCGATTCTTGTTTGAACAAAATAAACTCATATGTCTGTTTATTTGTTTTATATCAACTACTTTGTGTATTTGATGTTTGTTTCTAGTGAAATCTAATAATATGTTCTGGTTATTTTCTTTTACTAATTTGTATTTGTGAAATAACCTATGATTTTGTACTATAATCTACAAAAACTCTTATTGCAAGTAAATTAGATAAATTTTTATGTTACTTTTTTTACAATAATGCATGTGTTATTTATATCCTTCTATCTTGTGATAAATCAAAATTTTTTATTTTTCTGTATTTTAGTTAGGGTACACCCTCCATGGGTGCACAAACTGTTTTGACTCTGATGAAACCACTTTTGAACATGGGACATTGTCCTGCTATACACAATTTTTATACTTCTTCAGAACTCAGTGATGTTCTCTTACGATACAAAACAGACACATTGGGGACACTGAGACTGAACAGGAAGGAAAGGTCAAAAGATCGGCAGAAGAAAAAACTGAAAAGAGAGAAATGTTAACATATCAGAGAGGAAAAGCCTGTGTCATGAAATGGAAAGACAACTGTTCATAATACAGAAATGGTAGAACTTGGAAAAGAAACAAAACTAAAAACATTCCAATAGTGGTCAATAATTATAATAATTCTATGGGAGGTGTTGACAGAGTTGACCAACATCTAACAAGCTAACCTATTAATTAAAAAGCAAGGAAAAAATCATTATAAAATATTTGTGTACCTTTTGAACCAAACAATATGGTACTCATTTGTTATTTATTCAAAACAAGGGAGTTCAAAAAGTCATCTGTAATTTAGATTAGGTCCAATAGACCAAATGATTTAAAAATATGAGATAGTGAAATGCCAACCAGGATGTCCATCTGGATGTCTTCACCATTACATTTAGTGAATAGACATTTTATTGAAATTATCCCATACACAGAAAAAAAAAAAAAAAAGGAAAGGCCAACACAACTGTAAAGTATGTTACTCAAAGAAAGACAATAGTGTAAAAAGAATTTGGAAGAAGAGTAGACACTACCAACCAGATTGTAATATTGTGTTGTGTATTGAACGAAAAAAATATACAATTTTTGGTCATCTTCCATTTAAATAGCTGGACTGGTAAGTGGTTAACATTTGCAGAACCCTTATTATAGGCAAGTCAATTTATTTGCATAATATCATTTCAATCTCACCAGACTCATAGGAGGATGAGGCATTGTCACTGGAAATCTGCAAACAAAATCTCTGTCCAATGCAGAGATGGTAACTGTAAATCACAAACTTTGTATATCCTAATTTAGAGACATTTTGCTAGATAGTATCTTAAACTGGAATTTGAGCTCTCGTTTTACTAATTTTTACTAATTTTACCCCAACTGGAATCAGGTTCCCCTAAGTCATCCACACTGTCCTCTGTCATTACAGATTCACAATTTTGTGAATGAATGTTTTTCCTCTTCAGACCCCAAGCTGAGTCCTCTACTGAGCAGAGCTTGAAGGCTTCTAACCTCTTAAGACTCAGCAAGGGCCATTTTCCAGCTCATCTACTAGGTGCAGAAAGCCCATGGCAGTGTCCCATTTCTGGCTTTTTCCCTTCACCACAGATATGTGCCCATAATCTTTCAATAGCTTCCCAGAAGAGCAGCCAAAGAGACTAAAGTGTTAATTCTTCGATAGCTTTGCTTTTTCCAAAGCTCTGTCTCTAAGATTCAGTCTTTAGGCTCATAAAATATTTAGGCATAAATCATTCACTTCTTTCAGGAGGACTTTTCACAAATTTAATAATTGGTTTAAGTCATTTCCTTTACATCGACCTGAAGTAACTTGGATTCTGTTGAATCAGCATCAGAAACATCACAAAGGTTGAGCTGTTGCTTTGCAAATTACATTCCTGCAGAACCTGCAATCGGGCTTTTAAGAAATTTCAAAACAAGAACAGGCTTGGAGTTCAGGTGTGACGTCAAATGGAATGTGAGCCGGAATTTTTCAGTGAAAAACACAATACGTGTTTCCTGTGAGCAAAAGAAAATAATATTATCTCTCACTGTTAAGTATTTTTTTAAAAAATACAGACTGTTGTGATAAGATGATGAAATTCTAGTTGGAATTCAGCTTGTGCTCAGAATGAGCTTGTAGTTCAGAAGGGGAAGAAAATTTTACAAGCCAATGAACTTTTTTTTTTTTTTTTTTTTTTGCCAATGAACTTTTGTAAGGAACACCTTGTTCTGTAGAGACCTCTCCAGTACATTCCATTTTTCTAATGAGTTCTGTCTGTGGCAAAAGGCTAAATGTGTATTATATAAATGAAATTTGATGCTACATTTGGATGTAAGCATCTCAGATAAAATTCCAGATAGTGTAAGAGACAAGATCAGACCTAATAAACTTTAAGGAGGTTTCCTGTAAGGGTCTCCGGGAATTTCCCATGATGTGGCAGGCTGCTTTATCAGTAGGAAAGGACACAGCATGATGTTCTATGGAAAGGTCATATTTTACCACTTACCGCGCTATCTTAAATTCTCCAGGGAAACTATGAAGCTTCCCAAAGCATGTGTTTGGATGTCATGCTACTGTTTCTTCTAGAAATTTGGAGTAACCAACAGTCACTAGAAACTCACTATTTAAAAGCCACTGACACTCACCGTTCACTCTCCCATTTATTCTTGTATTTATTCATTCAGTAAAAACACATTTCATGTCTACCGTGTTCACTTGCGTTTTAAATTTTATGGAGTTTTTACATGTGCCAAATACTGGATATAAACAAACTGTGCTTGTTTCCAATTTGCATATCCTCCTTAGAACAAATCATGGCTATTGTTAAGGTGGTTATTAAAATGAAAGTAAACACATCTTAATTTAAAATAATATGTATTACTATATATTTGGCATTTATATGCCAGGCTCTGAGAACACTTTTTTTTATTTTTAACATATTATCTCACTTGGCTTTCATAAAAAACCTAAGTGAGAGGTATTAACTCCAATTTGTAGATGATAAAACAGATGTAAAGAGATTGATCACCATCTTTCATGACATGATAACCACTAAGTACTCTACATTTGACCACTCTTACTAGTTGAGATATTTTTGGTTTGAAGTAGAAAAATTGGGTAAAAATGTCTCAAACCACAGCATGTTCGGTCAAGTCACAGAATAAGAATTCCGGAGGCAGGCAGCTCCAGGGTAGGTAAGTTTGCCCTCAGAAGTACTGGAGCTCTGTTTTTCCACGATTCCCCTGACTCTGGTCTCAGACTGTGGGACAGTCCACACAGACTGAAGCACTACACTCTCAGTCTAAGAAAGCAAGGGATAGAGAACTTTTCTTATATCTGTCTTTTAATCAGGGAAGACTATTTTATAAACTCTAACACCAGGCTTTCCCTTTCATTTCACTGCCAACAATTGGATCACATGCCTGTACCAAAACACAGTCAGAGAGGAAGGGATAGGACTACAGTGACTGGCTAAGATCCCTTGTGATTTGTCGCCTGATACTGGGAATGATTCTCCCTTTCATCTGAATAAAATGTTTTGTGTAAGCAAAGAAGAAGGGGGCAAACAATAAGGACTCACTCATAGACTAAAGTGCCCCCCCGTGTCACATAATAAAAAAATTCCTAGCTCGACACAAGACATATCATCTTTTATAAGACTATAAGCCAAATAGATATTTGGAATGTGCCATTAACATAAAAATGTGGGGTAGAGACAAATGAAACAATAAGACTTGATAAATTTGGGATCTTGTACCATTAGTACATGTAAATGTGCTAACACCAAATATAAGCTGTGAATAGAGCCGGTCATTGAAAGGGAAGAAAATGCTATTGTACAATATCAGGAAACAGAGCCAGGAAATAGGGTTAATCATATTTTTCTTTTTCAACAGTTTACATCACTGAGACAAAAATCCATAAATCACATCCTTTTTCAACACACTTTTTTTAAGATTTGAATGATAGTAGAACACGGTTTTTAAAATATTTTATTTTTGATGAACATTTATTAATTATACATATTAATGGGGTTCAATAATATATTTCAACATATATGTACAGTATAAACTGATCAAATCTGGCTTCCCTTTGGCCCCATCGCCCTTTCTAACCTCTGCAATCATTATTCTATACTCAACATTTTTTAGCTTCCACATATGAGAGAGAATATGTAGCATTTGTCTTTCTGTGTCTGGCTTATTTCAGTTAACATAGTGCCCTCCAGTTCCAGCCATTTTGCTACAAATGACAGAATTTCGTTCTTCTTTGTGGCTGAACAATATTCAACACATTTTGGCAACAGATTCCTAAAAAGTTTTTAATTTCTATGACATATGAAAAGACACTATTAGCTTAAGTATACTTTCGAAGAAGTCAGTGAAATTTTTAATTTATTAAAACTTAAAGTTTTCACCTAGGTTAAGGTGGATGATTAAAGAAATACCTATTTTTAACCTTTTTTCTGGAACCCATTAAAACTATAATAAAGGAATTTTAAATATAAATAGCCCCATAAAGAAAGAGAAAAATAAGAGAGTAACACAATATTGAAAACCAGAAAGTGAAGGGATGAAAAGTAACTGACTCAGGAATTCAAAATAGGGAATTACTATTCAAAAATAAGAGAAGAAACGCTCAAAAGTATCATATAATAATCATAGCCAGGAAGGAGGGTGGGGTGGCAGCCTAGTTTGGCGGAAGTGGTTTCTCCAGTCTCCAATTTCGCTCTTTACTCCGCGGCCCGTGCAAAGGACTTGAGGCTTATTTCTGGGAGACATCGGCAGAGCTGAAGTTCTAGCTCTCTGTTGCCAAGTGTGGGGACTGTCCCCTCTAGCCTCCTCGCTCAGTTCCGCTTCCAACACCCAGCAGCCAGAGCCTCGCCCCCGGGAGGGAACTTGATTAGCTCAAGATGACAGAGCTACAGATGCCGACTTGGGGTTCCTCCATAAGCACTCTACCGGGATCGCATAGAAAACATTTCAAAGTCCTCAAGCCGTAAGCATACTTCGGAATTTCTCGCCAGCTTTTCGATCCCAGACTATTATCATGAAGAGACAGTTATGGTTTAGAGAACGCTTGAAGAAAGCCTCTAATCCAACGTGGGAAATCAAAAAACAACAGTTAAAAATCAAATTGGTGGAAATGGAGACTGTGCTTAATGAAAATGGAAAAAAAATGATAGTTACCACCAAAAATAAGTAACGATACTGTATCCATGAGCCAAAATAACATCCTATTTAAAAGGTACTACGATGAAAGCCTTGGAATTTCCTAAACTAACCAAATCAGTCCTTCAATAAAAATCAAAATTTCTACAGAATTTCCGTGACATACGAAAAGACATTAATAATTTGAATATACTTTTAGGGAAGCTAGTGAAAATTAGGCATGCCCCACCCAATATCAAAATATCACTTAAAGATTTCATAATTTGATGTTTTCCTAGAGCTTCCATAACAAAGTACCACGAACTGTAGGATTTACATCAACAGAAGTTTATTCTCTCACAGTTCTAGAAGTTAGAAGTTTAAAATCAAGGTTTCAGCAAAGCTATTCTCTCTCATCTCTCTTCCTCTCTCTCTCCTCTCTCTCTCTCTTTCTCTCTCTCTCTTTCTCTCCCCCTCTCTCTCTCAGGACTGCAGGTTAGAATTCTCCTTGGCCTTTCTCTTCCTTCTGGTGGTTACTAGAATCCTTAGCATTCCTTGACTTGTAGCTACATCCCTCCCATCTTCACTTCTGTAGTTTTAGAAAACACATATTACTGCAAAATAAACATATGGATCAATAGAACAGAATATTCCACTCAGAAACAGATCTGTATATGTTTATTTTAGAATTAAAAGATGATAAAAGCAAATGAGACTGGTAATTGGTAATTGGTATCCATTTTAGATAAAAATAAACAAAATTTGGAGGATTTATTTCAAACATAAAAATAAAAATTCACATAAATGAGAGAACTAGATTTAAAAACAAATCATAAGATATTAGAAAGTTAAGGAATTCATATGAAGGATGGACTTTTTAAACAATGAAATAAAACCAAACAAACAAAAAACCCACAGACTTTCAGGAAATCTTTGCAAGATATATGTCTCATCCCAAAAGTAGTCATCCTTACTGATACGCAAACAAATGAAATATAAAGGCCCAGGAGTGAAGCTCAGTGGCAGAACACATGTTTAGCAGACACAAAGCCCCCATCCAATCCTCAGGGCTCCCTCTGCATCCATAAAAAAAAGAAACAAATAAATATAATATGTATACCTATGCTGTTGGTTTGGAAAAATTCAGATAATTTATTACTTCCAAGGCAGCTGAAGTTATAGAGAAAAGGCCCCTGCACATTAGAGTGGGGGTTCAGTGAGTAGGAATGAAAGTCTTCCTGGGGGTGATCTAGGAGTCTCTCAAAACTAATACTTTCAGAAATATTATTTCTAAAAATCCATTCCTCCAAAAACTCACTAATATATGTGCACTGGGTTAAATATACAATATTGCCAATTTCAGGCAAAAACGATAAAAAGTCATTTACAATTTAGATTAGGTCTAATAGACCAAATAATTTTAAAATATGAGGTAGTGAAATGCCAACCAGGACGTCCATCACTGGAAAAAATGAAAAACATAACTACTCTTTAGAATAATAAACAGCCACTAAAAGAGTAAAATACGGTGGTATGTGATGACATGGAAGTCCTCTAAAATCCATTGTTACATAAGGAGAAGGAAATTACTAAATAATGTTGGACACTATTAGATTAGAAAATAATTTCAAAAAAATTAAAAGCAGTGTGATTTTATTTACTTAAAGTAGAATATTTAAAGTGTGTATACAAGTCTAATTTAATAGACCTGACAGAGAACTGTAAGTTTATATAGCACACTTTTACATTTATTTACGTATTTGTTGGTTCTGGGGATCAAACCTAGGGTCTTACACATGCTAGGCAAAAACGCTCTGCTCTACGCCTGTATCGTGTATCCTCAGGCCCTCTACCTTTACCTCCGGACAGGAAACCACTTACTAGGTCCTTACTACAGTCCTGCATATGTAGATTGATCGTCTATAACAAAATATATTACTTTTCCAATAGTTTTTTTTTATTTTAAGAAAAGATAATAAGGTTGAGGTTCACTTCAAAACTGACTAAATTGAACTTTCCAGGGGTCTCAAATCTGTGTTCTTCAAATGCTTCTTCATAGTTTCAAAAATAGGTGCTTGTGGTGGACTGATGTGGTCAACTTGAGCAGGAACGCCCAGCTGAGCTGAGTTATCATGGTTCTGGGAATAGAAGATCTATCTGAAGATTGTTGCCAACACCATAAAAAGGAGAACATGAGCAGAAGACAATGGTCGGCTGTTACCCAGGAAAAGCTCTGTTGCCGCTGGTCTCCCCGAAGGGAACTTGGCTGTTCTCGTCGAATGAGGAGCTCGGGGCCTCGCTGTCATCAGGGCTGGCTGCTGTTCACCTTTAGGGGAGCTCTGGTCTTCATCTCCACTGTGAAAATCACATCCTGGCTCCAGTATAGATTTCTTCAGCCTTTTAATGCAGACACGGATGTACACAGGACATTGCCGTGGGCTTCCAGCCCTTGGTTAGATTTTTCAGAGTCTCCTGCACATAGATAAGTCGTTCTGCACTCTTCCTGCATTTGGTTTGTGTGTGAATGCTGTAACTTGTAAACATCCCATATTAAATCTGCTCTCTTGCAAACCTTTGACTCTAGAAAAGTAACTAAAACAGTGCTGCTCTAGAGTCACCAGTTATGAGACTGCAATACAGATGGCGTCCAATCAAGGTTGGGTCAGTAAAAGTGGAGATGAATGGGGAGACTCAAAAAGGTTGCAGTTTACAAAAAGGAAGTGTTCATTTAAGAAGTAAAACTCAACATCTGGTACTGATGGTCAATCCATAATAAAAATAAATCAATAATTATTAATATTTGTTCATAGTAAATATGAATGAGCATGTCAGTGGGCCTCAATTGGCCTAACTGAATTCTTTTACTATTGCACTTAGAGATCTGGATTCCAGAACGCGTGAAGTTTGACATGTTGTTATACCTAGGAGGTAGCTCAGATTTTACCCTTTCGCTTTATAGCTAAATAAGGACAAGCTTTTCCCCCCTCATATCTTAGAGTAACAGGAATCTGTTACTTAGAAATATAATCTAGAAACTTTGCTGCCTACAAAAATGCCTTCTGACTGCTCTACATTCAGGCGGTTTGTTTTCCATGCTTCAGAATGAACACTTGTGATATTCTGGGAGATATCCCAGCATGCCTCACCACTGCCTAGGGCCAGATGACTGCAGGGCTTCATATGCAGCGGACTGAACAGCCACAGTCTGCCGCCACTTGGGGGAGGCTGTCTCAGAAACGCCCAGCCTATTTTCTAGGGCTAATGAAATGATGCAAGCAGAGCCACTGAAGCACAATTACCTACTTCACAACCACGTCATTAGTTGAGACAACAAAGCACAGTAAATAGCAACATCAAGATTCTCACTTGTCAAGAATCCCCAAGGCTGTCTTTGCTGGGATGCCCATGCGTCAGGATCAGAGTAATGGGCTCTGGAGATTTCCCAGCTCTGCTTCTCCAGCTCCAGGGTAGCCTGCAGTTTTTGTTTTGACCCTTTTGACTTTTATTAGTACACGGTGCAGTATGTAATGAGTACATTCACTGTAGGGGATTGGTCCAGGTACTTAACACATTTCAATTCCCTTCTTTTCCCCCCTCCCTCCACCTACTCCCCTTTATTTTTCCAACATCAGATTCATTTATCTATCTTATAAGACCTTATAAAGTTAATTATCATATATACAGATTGAAAACCAGACTAATAGACCAAAGAACATCTAAAACATGTAAGACAATTGACTAAGTCAAAGTATACTTTTAGATACATTGTCTGTACTGGATTACAATACCTTTTTTCTTTCTCTTTTTTCCTATTATCCTATTGAGATATATATATATGTATATAGATATATAGATACATATATAGAGAGAGTTTTTCATGTAAGAGAAACTATGTGATATTTAAGCATGTGTGTCTGAGTTTTTGTTTCCGTTTTCATTTTTGCATTGCTGGAGTTTGAACCAGGGGCGCTCTATCACTGAGCGACACACCGAGTTCCTTTTATTTTTTTCTTTAGAGACAGAGCCTTACTAAATTGCCTTGGGTGCCCTCGAACTCACAGTCTTCCCACCACAGCCTCCTGAGTGGCTGGGATTAAAGGCACATGCCACAGCAGTTGGCTAGCCTGTGGCTTCTTTGGAAATTCTGATTCAATCTTTTCAGAAGACGCTGCTAATATGGAGGCTCACAGCACTACAGATTGGGTTCACCCAGTTTTTATATTTTAGTTCCAACTCTTGCTACCTCCCGAGAGAAGTCAAACTAGCTGGACTGAGGACAGCAGCTTCTGTGTCAGGAAGAGGCCACCACAGAAACTGAGAATTGAATTTGGTAGCTAAAATGACCTAGGTTAGTGCATTGACTAGTAGCGCCCCCCCCCAAAAAGTATATCTCTATCTGGAACATCCGAATGTGACCTTATTTAAAATAAAGATCTTTCCAGAAATTAAGGCTCTTGAGATGGGACGATTTGACACACAGAGAGACACAGAAGAAAGCCAGGTAAAGGCAGAGGCACATCCTAGAGCAATGCGGCCGTGAGCCAAGGAATAGCAAGAATTCCAGCCTCCTCTCAGTTAGCATGAAGACAAGGAACGAATTCTTCTTTGAACTTCCACCAGGAACCAGCCTACCAATGCCTTGCTTCTGGCTTTCTGGCCTTCTGTGAGAGAACAACTTTACTTTTTAAATCACCTAATTTGCTATGTTATGGTAGCTTGAGAAAACTCATATACCTGCAGAGTTTCTGTGTGTGCGTGTGTGTGTGTGTGTGTGTGTGTGTGTGTGTGTGTCCAGTGCTGAGGATCAAACCAAGGACGTCGTACATGCTGGGCAGGTGCTCTACCACTGAGCTGCACCTCCAGCCCTCACAGAGCTGTTCAAACCTGCTCCGGAAAGAGAGGAGTCCCAACTTCTCAGCTTTGCTAATTTCATGGTAATTTCAAGGTACCATCTCTGAGACCCTATGTGTACAGTGAAGAGGTAATTTCTTTCCAGCTGAAAAAGCGATTGTATACAATTAGCTTATATCCACAGTACATTAGGGTCACATAGGTAAAGTATCATTATCCCCACTTCAACAAAATAACATTTATCTGACATTATCAAAGAAATTCTTGATAGTTGGCTTCAAAATAGACTCTTTTCAAAAGTAAACATGACAGGAAGATAAATCGGTGACAATGAGTGGTACAAAAGGGATTGGAAAGTAGATTTAATATACAAATGTTGTATAAGGCCATATGTCCAAAATGAGCATAAAGTATGAAAATGAGATGAATTACGTGTTATAATTTCTCTGGAAAGACAAATGTTACAACCCCATTTTTGGTACTATCAGCCAATTTCTTGTTAACTTGTTGTAGAACAAAAAGTTGTTTCCGTGGTGGGGCTGAGAAATGTCATTATCGCACTAATGACTTATCTCACTAATCTAAGTTTAGACACACCTCAGTCAAGATTTACAGGACAAAATTCAGGAGTTATAAGTGAACTGTCCTACCAAAACAGCAAATAACGCTGTAATATTTAAAATAAGGTATGTAATGGCTCTACTCTACCCTGCCACAGGCAGTCCATATCTAGAAAGACTACATTGTTAACAGAATAAAAATTTATAGATCAAGGATCTAGGGATATAATTCAGTAATAGATCACTTGCTTAGCATGTTTGAGGCCCCAGGTTCAATCCCCAGCCCTGGGGAAAAAAATTAGGGATCAAGGTTTTCAAAAGCAACAACTCTTGAATACTGGGAGGTTTTGATATGGAGATGACTCAGAGTCGTGAGATGGCTGGGACCAAATATCTGAAGCAGTGTCTCATTAAAGAGGCTAACACTTACCCAGTAAGTCAAGATTACATTGTAACTTCATATTAGGAAAGGCAGAGCTTTCCAGAGACAGGACCAGCATCTTTACCAACTAGTGATTCTCCCACCTCTGGAGGTATAGCGGCACAGGTGGGTGAGTTATTTTGTAGGAATGGTATAGCCATTCAAGCTATTCAAGCTTTCTTTAAATTCTGATAGTATTCAAATCTGTAGTTCTCATTTGTAATGTAAATATCTCCAAGCCTTTAGAATCTGAAATTCTGATCCTGAATCTACACAATGTGAACATCAAGAATTATTTTTGCCACGCACTGTTGACAGCCTATAGGAAGGGGAAAGTTAGGCTGTTGTGAAAATGCGGTAGAGATTCCATGTGAAGAATTCTCCTCTGTGTGACCTTGAACAATTAGGCCCACGTGGGCAGTTATCTTACAAAATGAGTAAGGAATATGATGTAAACAGGGATATCTGTTCTATTATCTTGAATCTGTTATTGAGTAAATTTAAATGATGCTTAACAATATGCTAAAAGAAGAGGGAGGATAAATTCTTGAGTTGCTTAGTAAGCAAGTATAGGACATTTAATTGTCTGAGAAAACAGGTGTATTTGTCAGGGTTCTTCAGAGAAGCAGAAACAATGGGTGTGTTTGTGGAAGGGGGGGTCGGGGATTTTTTTCAAGGAACTGGGTCACAGGATTATGGAAGCTACAACCCCTAATATGCAGTGCGGGCTGGCAGGCTGAAGACCCAGAAAAGAACCGATGTGGCAGTTAGGTCTCCATGTTGCCTGCTGAGAATTCCCTCCTTCAGGGGAGGTGGATTCTGTTATATTTGCCCATCTCCTAACTTCTTTTAAAGCTTGACACTAAGTAGAGGATTTTTTTTTTTTTTCAGACAGGGTTTCGATATGTAGTTCAGACTGGCCTTGAACTCACTATGTAGCCCGGGCTGGTCTCGAACTTACAATGATGCTCCTGCTTCAGCCTCCCAAGTGCTGGGATGACAGGAGTGCGCCACCACACCCGGCATTAGAGGAATTTTTAAAAATTGAATGATATGGAATGAATGTGACTATTGGAATGTTATCCACTCAGCTACTTATTACATACATTTTATACACACAACTGGATACGAACTGTAAACATATCACATTTCAGCCAAATGAGGATACAGTAATGTTGTGTTTCAAAGGCACCTCAGAACTTAAAGTACTCAAAAGAAAACGATCTGAAGTCATGTTTCTGAAATACCTCGTAGGTTAAAAAATTACTACTAGAGAGACATAGCAAACAGGACCAATGGACTTATTCTTTTTAATCTTTACATCAGCACCAAAAACACAGCAAGAAAGATGAAAGGAATACATTTTATTTTTAGTCATTAAGTTTTATTACAAGAATACCACAAAGTTGGTACAAAATGAATGAGATGCAGGGACAAAAGGAAACGTGGGAGAGACAACATCTATCTATCAAGCTAGTTAAGCAGATTCTCAAGCTTTTTACTGTTTAAAATAGAGCTTTATTTACACAGAATAATTTCTTTGTGATTTTAAAGCCAGCTACTGGTCTGGACACTTTTATATACATTATTTTATTTGAGAAAGTAACTACGGGAATCTACAGTTAATATTCCACCATGTGATTAATCTCTGTATTTGATGTGTATTTAGAAGGCTGTTTTTAAAAAAGTTTTTTCTTAGATCTGTTCATCAGATTTATCCGGGATGCAAATATTAAATAGTAGTTGTAGATAGCAAGTCATCTTTTCAAACCAAACCAATTTAAGCTTAAAGTGTACTAAAGGTATATAAATCAGTAGTCCACTTAGAAGGAAAAGAAGTACATAGATATAATGCATCTTTGGAGACTTTATCAATGGTATCAAAACCATGCTCAGGGTGATGGCCATGGTTATGAATATGTATGGCATAAAAACCTGAAATAAACAAAATTTAAAAAATGATTACACATGGAAATCCATATTTCTGGCCTGCATATTTATATGAAAACAAAACATATAAGTTAACAATAAAAAACAGGCTAAATTAGCTAAGTTAGGTAAACCTGGCTTAAAACTCAAATAAATGCTCGAGTGAAAGGCATCGCAGAAGGCTCTCACTGCCAGAGTACAGGTTGGAGGGAATGAACATCTAGCATCTGACTATTCATCAATGGAAACAATCATGACCATTTGCTTATAAGACAACCATCTGCTAATCTACATGCATCTCAATGACCCAATACATGTCACAACAATCTTCCCTGACAATATTTCAAGTCAGTAAGAAATTCAGGTCAGTAAAAACCACAAAGATCTGTTATTCAGGTAGGTATTATGACTATATAGGCCCAGTAAATTAAGGGACGTGAAACAAATTGAGACAAAAATTTTGGCCAAAATAATTCTCCTTACTTTTTATTTTATTTTTGTCTTGCCAAAACTCTTAAAGATCTAACCTTGCTTTGTGTTAGGGTTATAGCCGTCCTGTGTCTTATGTTACCCAACCCAGGAAGAAAATTCAGTAAGCAGTCACTTTGGAGATGTCTCTAGGAGACATAAACCTACACTGTAAGACATCGTACAGCTAGTCACTATTTATGAAACTCTGTAATTAGAGGATCATTTGTGTGGGGCTTAATTAATTAAGACTATCCTCTCATAAAATACTCTAACAATGATAAAATACTCAAACATCTCACCGCTCAGCATTAGTTATCAGATAATTGAGCTAGGAGAAAAGACTGACAAGAAGAATTTTAACCACTTAATCTGCAGATTGTCCTTGCCTTCCTTTTTGATGCAAATGTAATTTGAATAATGATATAAACGATAATAGTCATTAATATCAGACCCCTAATTGTTTGTGCATCTTAGCTTATTTAATACATGCAACATTCTAGGAAGCAAGTATTGTTCATTCCCGTTTTAGAGATGAAGGAATTGAGCATCTAAGACTAAATAACAAGATGGATTTCGAAAATAAGTGGAGGAACTGGATTTGAGCCCAAGCTCTTAATGATCATCTTATACTGTTTCTTGGTGCATTACAAACTCATTGTCAGTTCATGACTTCTCTTTAATTTGACCTAATTAGAGTCAGTGATCTAACCAAACAGCAGACAAGGGACAGATCCAAATGATCCAGAATGTGAAATTACAAGGAGAGGAGCCTTGGGGGAGGCACCTGCCGGCCGGATCATTCATGTCCACCCACCATAAATTACATCCTCCCTCACCCAAGGGTTCTTTGAGCATCCTCTGGATGCTATAATGTAGCAATTAACATGCTATGGTTTTTGGTTTACCTGATTGTCCAGACAGGTTATAACCTGTCTAAAAGAAGATTATGACCTGCCTTCAAGATTCTTAAGCACATCTGTTTGAAACAGAGTCACTTCTCATTAACTAGTGCTCAAGTACACAACAGCTAAGGGATCACTGGATAAAAGAAGAGAAATGAAAGAAGAGAAAAGCAATGACTGTTGAAAGTCAGCCAAAATTGGTGGCTGGGACCTTACTTTCTTCTTCCCTGCATGCCTTTTTATATTTTGTACTTAGCAAGAGTCAAAATTTCCGAAGAGATTGCCTAGATTTGAATCTTGGTTCCACTCCATGCTGTGTGAGCTTGGGCAACTGACTTAGTTTCTCTAAACCTGGTTCTTCATTTGTAAAATGGACTTAACAAGAGTATCTACTATTTGTATTACTGAGAAACTTAATAGTGGTCATCCAAGAACAATTTTAAACATGATTCCTATCCAAACAAGACTATTTTATTATTCTTATAGGCCATCTTTTCTCAATAATATCTTTATGGTACCAAATTTTTGCTCATTTCTTTTTCTATAATTAAAAGACCGTCTCTTCTCCTGTGAATTTTTTTTCCTCATATAAACTAAAAGTGAATTTAAAGGTAGTAAAGTTGAAGATACAGAATTTGTCAAATACTAAAAAACAACTGATGTTTCAAAACAGTAGATATTATCATTTGTGATATTAACTTTGCCCCTTTGATTTTTCATCTGCTAAATCTGACCCTGACTGTAGAAGATAATGGGATGCACAAGTTGCTCACAAGTAAACCAAGTAGTCTCTGGTCAAAAGACTGATGATGATCTGTCCCACCAACCAGGGAACTCTCTCTCTTATAAACCATTAACTGTAATTTAAGAGGTTTTATACTGAGCAGAGCCTGCCCAATAAGAATGAAAATGAAAACAATTTATCCTTATGTTCCACAACTTGTGGAGTAATAAAAACATCTACTCATGTTCTGAATATAGTTTTCAAATACAAATACATGCAATATCTTTTTTTTTCACAGAGAAGAAAAAAACAATTAGAAAACCCACTTTTACCTTATAAGGTCTGTGTAGATTGGGCTCCTGGTATCTCAGCTTCAGTAGTCCTATCATTGACAATACAGTCCAAATAGAATTCACAAAATAAAGATAGTTTATTAGTTCAATCAGGTTTGTTAAAATAATTGCAATGGATCCCATTATGACATTTAGTAGCACAGATATAAGTGGAGAAGAGCGAATATTAAGTGTATTAAATAATAAAGGCAGCTGGCCTTGCTGGCTGGCAATATATGAAACTCTTGATGATTGAAGTACATTAATCAGAAGATTGCTAAATAATGAGGCAGAAATAGCAAAAGGAACAAACCACGTTAATTGGGGGATAACTCGATCAGTCCATGTGATAGCCACAGCATCTGCAGAGAAACAAAAATACATGAAAGGAAAGGTATTAAGAAAGAGAAACTACTACTACTAATAATAATAATAAATAAAAAAGAAACTGACAGATCTTTTAATAATACTATTTCACAGTAAAATCACAAAGTTTAAAAAGTCATTAAAAAGTTAATTGTTAGCAAGCTCAAGGCCCTGACTTCGATCCCCAGCATACCCCCCCAAAAATCAGTTGTGTTCAATTTTCTAATATCCTTGTTTTACACCTACATAATATCGTATGCATGCATCTGTTTTACTCTGATCACAACGTTTCACAAATGGTCGTCATTTTTATGTCTTCTACAAAAGATCAGGAACTTTTTAAATACAAGGATTCTTCTTTTCTTTTGAACTAGTACTTCGCTCACTGACAGACACACAGTGAGTTCTTAATAAATTCTTGTGAAATGAATCAGCTCTGTTGAATGGATGCTTGAAAGCACGCTCATTTTCTAAAAGGACAAAGCATCAAAAACACATGGTGTAACACTGCTGATGCAGGAATGAGGCCCATCCACAAAATGACACAAATTAAAATGTTTAGAGAAGTGAATCATGTAGGTGGAAAGAAAAAATATTACACACAGAGTTTTTTAAAACAACATTTGTCTAAACCATAGACCAGTTGTCCTTAACTAGAGATGATTTTCGTCTTCAGGGTCGTGTGAGACTTTTTTGGTTATCACGACTAGGGAGGGAGGAGATTTTTACTCCCTCTTAGTGGGTAGAGGTCAAGGGTGTTGCTAAACACAGATCCACCACCTACAACCAGAAAGTGTGTGGCCTCAGGCTGGGTGTGTAGCTGAGTGACAGCATTAGCCTACCGTGGTTCAGCCCCCAGCTTCAGGGTTTAAGAATGGGCAGGGGAATTGTACAAAAATGTCAGTAATGTCGAAATTGAGAAATTCTCCTGTATGGATCAACTGTTAGGGAATATTCTGGTTATCATTTTTGTTTTGGTTTTGCTTAAAAGTGAGGAGACCTTATAAAATTAATGTCAGTAGGCACAAAAATCACCAAAGAGAAGCATCCATTGCACATGAGAATTCAATTCCCATTCCATAGATAGAGACTAGGACAGATCATGCCCTCGCAGCAGCACATTCCTAGTGTTTCAGTGGAATGAGGACAGCAGCGCCTAATTCTCTGGGGGTGGGTGGCCTCCAGGGCTACTTTGGTGTGTAGGTAGCTTGGTTTCCAGGGGAGCCTCCAGGGCATCAGTACACTTTTGAAGTGTGACAAAATTAAAATGCCATCACTTCCATCACTCTTCTCTTTAAAAAATCTTTATTTTTTAACTCATTTTATTTTATTTTATTGGTGCTGGGGATTGAGCTCAGGGTCTTGCGCTTGTGAGGCAAGTACTCTAACCACTGAGCTAAATCCCCAGCCCCTTTAACTCATTTTAAACAGACTTAAGTGTCATATCCCTTCTCTCTTTAGTACTATCCTACAATATCGGGTCTTGTTTAAAAATATATCCTGTCCTGCCTCAGTTCTTATTCATTTCGAATGAGGTATTTTTGGCTGTTCTTTCTGGGCATTCATACCACCACACATTGCCCACTTTTAGACACATTTTAGAAATATTTCTTTTCCATAATGCAAAGGAAATTCTCTGTAGATTTAGAGCAGTTGCTCTACAAATGTGGCTAGTTGTAACAAAGGGAGGGTCCAGGCAGCTCTGTGAAATAATTGGCAAAAATGATACACAATACTCCTCTATAATTGTTACTGATATCCCATGGGTGATTTTTTTTACTCCTTTTCATGTGTCATTTTTTTCTTTTAAAAATCTACTATATATGCTTTTGGTAAGAAGTAAAATAAATAGCAATGAAGCTCATAAAGTAAAAACTAAAAGTCCCTCTCTCTTCACCCATTTTTCATTCATGTGACCCAAAAATATCTCCTGTTAACTTCTGCCTGGAACCTTTTCCAGAAGTGTTCCAGGATTATGGTGTAGAAGCATCCGCGAGGGTTGTGCATGTGTTTGACTGGTTTCTGTGCATGTGTGGGCATGCTTGTGTGTTTCCAAGCTTAGGCTCACTTTTTTTTTTTTTAACATTCTGGTATATCTTGATCCTATTAGTGCAAATACGTCCAACTATTTATCTTAGCGAATTCTCAGTATTCCATTTTATAACCACAAGTTAATTTATGTACTCATTTTATACTGGTGAATTTATAGGTTATTTCAGGTTTTTGCTAGTGTAAAATGTGCTTTAATAAAAATGTCCATGCCTTTATTCTTGATAGTTACATAATTCTCAGTCAATTCTCAGAAGTAGGATTTGTGAATCCAAAAGTATAGACACGATCAAGGAAGGGCAATAATTATCAAATTATCCTCCCAAAATGAATGCATCCACTTACCAGTAGTAATTCTAAAATTCCCTTTCACTTCAAGTTTCTTAAGCAAACCTGGATATTTGAGACCAGCTTCCTACGGGCTGCTTCTGAACAAGGAAACCTTCTTAGCTTCTAAGTTCTATGACATTTAGTTAATGTTCTAGATTATCTTGTCCTAAACCAATATTCTCTAGTTTTAAGCAGGACATAGAAACTTCAAGGACACCAAATGTGACTCGGGTCAGCAATATGTGCGAAGAGTGTTGGGATCTAAAGTTCTCAGGTCGAACACTCAGATTTTCCACACCCTCATGCTAGAGGGACACCATCTTTCCCCAATTCCAGAACTTATTCACAATGAAGGTTTTTTCTTTTCTTGTAAGAGAGCAATACATGAAGAAGTAGGCCAGAGCTCTGATACTGATAAAGATGGAATATGATAATACCACTGTTTTTTTCATTATATAAACCACAGAAGGTAGTATTTATTGCAGCTAGGCATAATTTTTTTCAATGTTCTTCAAATAAAATGTGACAACCAATTCACACTGTATTATGGATATCCTAAGTTCCTTCAGAAACTTTTCACATCTTTTAGATAAACCTGCATTGTTTTGTTTTGTTTTCTAGTACTAGAGATTGAACCCAGAGCTTCGTACGTACTAGGCAAGCACTCTAGGGCTAACCTACATCCCCATTTTGTTAGATAGGGTCTTGCTAAGTTTCCCAAGCCGACCTAGGACTTGTGATCCTCCTTCCTCAACCTGCTCAGCAGCTGGGATTACAGGTGTGTGCCATCAAATTGGTTTATATATAGCTGTTTAATTAAAAGAAAATGGACCATTTAATCCTTGAAATTTCTAATTTTAAGAAGCTCTTTCTTTTGCTTGTAACTCTTCCCACTAAGTGTGCACTTCATCAAAGAAAATTTGGAATGTTTGGTGGAAATAAAGTGAAAATTGCCCATAATTTCTTAGCTGATTATCACTGTTGATATTTATTTTTAAATTTTAAATGTATTTTATTGGTGCCTACTCAAGTTATAGAATATTGGGTTTCAATGTGGTTTTTTACATATATTTTGATCATATCTATCCCCTTTGTTTTTTTCCCTTACTTCGCCCCATTCTCTTTCTCTTGTCCAGTAATACTCTTCCTACTACTTTCATATCATCTTTTTTAGATTCCACATATTAGGGAAAACATGAAATGATTGTTTTTCTGAGTGCATCTTATTTTGTTTAGCATGATGATCTCCAGCTTTCTGCTTATTTTCTGTTTTATAAGAGCATACAGATTTTGCCTTTTCCATTATTATCATATTATAAATATGGTTCCTTTTACTGTAAGTACCCATCACAGGTATAATCTTTTATATAGCTCAGAATGTTCTATTATGTGAATTACAATATTTATTTATTTCAAATTAATTGTATACTTTGGTGATCTTTACATTTTTGCTGCCATATCTAATGATGTGATGGCCATGCCTGTATACACATTTTCTCCTACAGTTCTGATTATTTTCTTAATTTGAATTCTAACATAATAAAAATACAGACATTTGAATTTGAAGATACTAATTCAGAATTTGACCAAAATGCTCAGGATTATATGCCTGAAAGAGTAACCACTATAAACTTAATTATAAGCAATTACTGTCAAAGTACTTCAAGAGTTTTTCACACATTCTGAAACTACATATCGTGCCACTCGCAAAATTGGTGCAACCATGACAATCTGCCAGAGGAGACATCTACTATTTTATAACGACCTGTATGGCCAGCACTCTAGAAGCTGTGTCAAATTCTAGCTTTTGTGAACCATAGTGGCTGCCTCCACTGACCAGCAGCCCGGGATGAACTTTATAAATTTACTCTTTGCACAATCAAGGTAGTTGGTAAACCACCACTTGCTCCTACCCAGTTTTCAACTGGTCTGTTCCCACAAATTCTCAGAGTCCTGACCCTGCCTAGTTCCCCGGTCCCAGGACACCTAGGCCGTTAGAAGGCTACACTGTCACGTCACGCCACGTGGCACTGTCCTGCACAGCAGTCACAGGTGAACTGAGGCAGTTTCTTAGAATGTTTATATTAAAACCACCCTTAAGTCTGAACCACCTTCAACATTTCCCATTATAAATGATAATGTTTAAGGAGGTGGAAATACTAATTACAGTAATTTGATCATCACTTGTTGTATACGAGATATTGAATTTTCATACTATACCCCTGTATACAATGAAATATTTATATAACTGTATATAAATACAGGCAATTATTAATGGAAATAAAATATGTATCTTTGAAAACCGCTCAGACTTAACTCCACTCCTCAAATACTTACCTCCAGTGCCTCAAGTAAGACAGTAACGGTTGCTGAAGGGATTAGTCTTAAAGGCTTTGAGCGATGGGATTAATCTCAGAAAGTGGTGATTCAAGGTTGAATGCTGGTGTAGAAAATTATTTGACTTCCATTTTCCCTGTCTTTCGTTCCTTTCCAAATTTATCTTCTTTGGATTTGATTTTCAAATGTATGTTTATTTCTTTAAGATTTTCTTATTCTTTACAGTTTCAGCTTTAACATAGTAACTGACAGTCCAACTGTTAATATATTCAGTCTTTTGTCACAGTAAATTGAGTTAAGGCAATATTACTTTACATATTAATATTAATTATGTGCCTTAACTGACTATCAGTATTTACTTTTTATCTACTGATATCTTATATTACAAATTTATCATTCGTCATATGACCTAGAAGAATATAGAGAGTAAAACGTCTTGAAAGTTTTATTCGGTGTAAGTACTGATTGCATAGTATTACTGTAAGGAGAAGAAATCATGAAAGGAATTACTAATATTTTGAATCTGACTATATAATACATCAGCATTATGCAAACATTTTCCACGTTATCAGAAAGTGCATAGCCATGTTTAACCATGTATCTTCTTTCCAGGCCAAATCATCCTCTTTGGCACTCTGTCATTAGACAATTACAAGTCAACTTTATATATAGAATAATGAATGGCAAGCAACAGTCTCCACTGGTAAAATGATACTTGAGATGTGCTGAAATGACCAGCCCTTTATTTATTGCCTGGGCCATGTGTGTACAAACCTGAAGAAAGAATTTCCCTGGGCGTCAGAACGGTCATGTAGGAAATGTTAACCAGTAAATAGAGCACAGTCACCAGAGGGAGTGCCGTAAATATGCATCTGGGAATTGTCTTTCTGGGCTTCTTCAGCTCTCCTAGAACACAGAAAAGAGAAAAATCATAATTGGTAAATTTATCTTTAAAATTGTTTCATATGGCGATGGGGGTGTAGCTCAGTGGTAAAGTGCTTTGCTTAGCATACATAAGGCCCTGGCGCCCATCCCCAGCACATCCCTAGCACTGCAAAAAAAAGTGTCCCATGTGTCAAATACTAGGCTGGGTTCTTCTCCCTGTCCACTCTGCTACCCTGCCACCACACACACACACACACAGAGGGAGAGAGAGAGAGAGAGGTAAACTGCTGCATGCCCTACTCCCTCCGAGTTGGGTGGTACATGAAGGAGAGGGAAAACTTTCTAAACTTTCCTAATAGATGACAATATTGCTGGAGACACAAGAATAAAAAATGAAATTTGAGCCCACATTTCCAGCTCCCTCTAATGGGAATTCTGTACTGAGTTTGCAGCACTGAGTTTGAGCAGTGGGAATAAAATAGTAAAGAAAAACTACATGACCTTTAACACGAAAGAGAAGCTGCATATAAGTTATTCATATAAACACGAGCAAACATAAAGACTGTAGTAAGTAGCCACATGAAAAGAAAGTAAATGTTGTGGGAATTTATCGTATGGCCAGTTGACGGTCCCTTTTCTCATCTCTATTCTGTATAGGCAGACTAGCCTTTTTTCATTCTTCAGAAATGCCATGGCCCTTCTTGCCATAGTGCACTTTCTCTTAGGTAGAATGGTCTTTTTTCCCCAACTGCCAGGTTGTTCTCTAGTTTTTCTTCAGATCGCCGCACAATCATGATTTCTTCTGGGACAGAAGGAGAGCAAAATCTCCTGCTGGGTAGCAAAATTGTCTAGTTATACACTCTTAAGGCATATGTTCAATCATAAATTCACTCTATAGGATTTTACCATTCATTTATCCCAATAGTAAGTACATAAAAGAGAAAAAAAGGCTGAATGTGTAGCCTAGTAATAAAGTCCTTGTTTCACATAGAAGAAAGAGGCTCTGGGTTCCATCCCCACCAGTACAGAGAGGAAGGGAGGAAAAAGGAAGGGGAAGGGAGAAAGAAGGAGAGAGACAGAGATGGGGGAGAGAGAGAGAAAGAGAGATCATTTGACAGAGAGAGAGAGAAATGGATCATATACAATGGATATTTTAGAATGGTTTATTTTCCCAACATTGTTCAGTTTGTTATGTCATTTTCCCCAGTTTTGCCATCCTCTGAGAATCATTCCCTGACACAGAGTTCAGCACGGATAGCCATGTATACAAAATGTGACCCTGTCCTCTGACCACTGCAGAGAACCAAGTACAGACCTTTGGCCCACTTGTAAGCCAATTGTCACCAGTATATAAGAAAATTTGTCCCAAGAATTTGAACCAATTGTCAATAAGACTAAGAGAATCAAGAGAAAAGCAATGTAATGGTGGTTTTAAAGACAAGGAAAGGAGGATGGAAGACTTTGTTCTTCAAATCCGAGAACTGACCTATTCCTTGTTGCTGCTAAAGCTTGGATGCTCAAATCTTTCTTGAAATAGAGCATTATTTTTTCCAGTAAATTCTCTTTTATTGTTTAAGATAGTTTGGGTGGGTTTCTTTTATGTAAAAACAAATCCCCCTGGCTAGTTAATATCTATTTTTTCACATGTATCAAATTTCTTCAATCTGCACAGATTTTAAACATGTCATCCATAGAGTACATTACTATGAATCGATTAAGCATTTGAAGAGTAAGAATTAGAGAGCTCTAATTTTGATGCTGCCTGCATTGTTGACTTTGAACAATGTATTGTTTAACAAGGTTCCAACTTTCTTGCTTGTATATTGGGAGAAATGGAAATTACACAGACAATAAAATTCCAATCCCCTTGCCTAGCACTTGTTAAGAATGGTTGTTGTTAATCATTATGGTTATTAGTTAAAACTTTAGAACAAGCAGAAGGGCAACTTTTAAAATAAACTATACTTTCTTTTTAAATAAATTATATGTTCTCATTATGCATTTGATTTATAGACAAGAGGTAGATTTTAGAATTTAATTTGTAATAAAGGGTTATAATAACCAGATGAGTAGTGAATATTCTTGAAACTTGACCTAAAAGATGAATATTCTGACACGAAAGTCAGCCGCCTATAAATCAGTATTTTATAGGTAAGAGTATTATGTAGAACTTAGTCCTTCTTAAAATGTGTTTAATAAATTAACAACTCCCCATGCCCTGAAATTTCTGCAGCATTTGTTTAAAGTCAGCTGCTTGTGAGGAATTTTGTATTAGTTTAAAGGTTAGATAGTTGCATAAATTTATTTTCCGCAGAGAATAATTACCTACCAATGAAACATTTCTGGTAATAGAACAAGATAGAACTGGCTCACATAGAAGTCAGAGATAGCGCTTCTATTTTTAAAAGAACGTATGTTTACAGGGTGTGTGTGTGT
>PVJO010020865.1:0-31201 GCA_004026905.1 Hystrix cristata
GAAGGAGCAGGGGAATCTGATCAAGGGCATGGAGAGCCCTGCATCTCCCTGTTTCCCCTAAAGAGACTGCCAAGTAGAGGCTGCAGAAAAGGGCTGCCTTCCCCAGGACTGGCTTAGTGTCTCTGCTGAGCGGATCCATAATGTGATGGGTGGCTGCCATTTTCAATGCAGATAAAGGATGTTTAGAATTGGATACTAAGAACATGAAGATATTATTACATTTTAAAGATGAATGTGTGTGTACGTGTGTACACAGGAGTGTTCACTTGCACACACGTGCCTTGTTAGGATGGTGAAAGGGATGGAAGTCCTGAAATAAGGAAAGAAAACTAAAAGTGAACACTGCCCCGTAACGGCATGGCGCCCTAGCTCCACACTACCAGCCTTCAGGATGTCTCTGCAGGGACAAAGTCAGACACCAGGTTGGTAAACCCAGTTGTTCTGAATTCAGGTCCAGACGGACTCCAAGGAGGGAAGGCATGACATGGCTATGAGCCCTCTGCCTCTTCCCACAGGAGCCAAAGTACAGGACAGACACCTAGGGCCCTGGTTCACCCAAGCCCACCTCGTCCCCATTCTGTTCCTGAGCTGGGGACAGCAAATGTTGTGGGTGACACGTGCAAGCTGTCAGGTCAAGGATCAAAACCACCTTCACCACTCTCAGCTGTGACGCTGGCCAGCCCACTTCCCTTGGAAGTCTCAGTTTGTATCTGTGAAATGAGACTTCTATGCAAGACTGTTTGCCCACTCATTAATGAATGCTCCCTGGGCTGGGGACCACATCAGAAAACTTGTAACCTATGATGAGTGAGAACCTGTCCTTCCGTTGTGGTAAGCACATAACATGGGTGTGGGTGGCACCTATTTGAGCTCTGGTGGCTGGGGAGGGTCTATGAGGTGACAGCTGAGCTTTTAATCAATTGAGTGGCCAACAGGAGACAGGAGGGTAGAAAGAGAGCTGCAGGTGAGCCCAAGAAATACAGAAATCAGGTCTCAAAGAGCCTGGAAGTGTGGGAAGGAATTTGGATGGTTTCAAGTTAGCAGTCTGCAAACTCCATGCTGCCTGTTTTTGTGTGGCCTGTGAACTAAAAGTGCTTTTTACATTTTCTTTTCTCTCTCTTTTTTTTTTCTTTTTTTTGAGACAGGCTTTTGCTATGGAGTTCAGGCTGGCCTTGAACTCACTATGTAGGGCAGGCTGGCCTTGAACTTGTGGTGATCCTTCTGCCGCAGCCTCCTGAGTGCTGGGATTACAGGTGTGTGCCACCATCCCCGGCTGATTTTTACATTTTTAAGAGCTTGGAAAGGAAAAAAAATCTTACACAAAACTGAAATTTCATAATCCATCAATAAAAGTTTGCATTTTATCAATTGAAAATGTGTGGATATATGTTTTCTGTTAGATAAATGACATACTTATTTTTGCCTCTAGGTCTGCAAAGCTGAAAACATTTATCTGGTGATTTATTTGTTTCTTTCTTTATTTATTTAGAGACAGAGTCTCGTTATGTTGCTCAGACTGCCCTCAAGCAGTCCTCCTGCCTCAGTCTCCTGAGTAGCTGGGACTATAGGTGCCAAAGTCTGGTGACTTATATGGAGAGTCTGCCAACCATGCTCTGAGGGCTGGACAATAATGGAGGGATTAAAGGCCAAGTGGCCTCAGCATAAGGGTTTGCAGATGTCCCATCCTGCTCTGCAGTTGTGTGGAGAGTGATGAAGGAGGCACAGAAGGCTGGAGAACACTGAGGAGGTGGTGGCCTAGGCCGGGACAAGGAGGGCATGGCAGTGGAGAAAAGGTGGCAGGAGCAGGTTGTATTTGAATCTAGCCTTCCAACTGCCTCCCGCCCTACTGTGACCCCAATCCACCATCTGCCTCATCCGGCACCTAGACCTCCACTCCCTGACCCTCCGCTCTTTCCCGCAGCTAGGAGTGGGTGCAGGGGAGTGTGTCTGCAGCAGAGGTTCCAGGGTGCTGTGACTGGCAGGGACGGGTTCCTGTTTCCTGAGCACTGCCTTCTGTCTACTCACTCACAGCAGTGGGGCTTTGGGTCCTGGCTTTGACTTTGGGGGACCCAGGGCTGAGATTCTGGAGGTGAAACAGCTGGTGAACACAGGCAGCAGGAAGCAGATATGGTCACAGCTGTGCACACAGGCCCTCCTGAAACAGACAGACACCCGGGTCAAGCTGCTCACAGTTGTAGCCCCTCCCAACGCCTCCCTCTCTCAGAAACATGTCCACAGCAGCATTGTTTATAGTATCAAGAGATGCAAACAACCCAAATGTCCATTAACCGATGCATGAGTCAACAAACTATGGCATATCCATTCTGGCTTTGTTCCAGCCAGAAAAGGAGCAAAGAACTGACACCTGCTATAGCACGGATGTACTCTGAAAACATGCCCAGTGAAAAACGCGAGACACAAAAACCACATATTGAGCAATTCCGTTTATATGACGCACCCAGAGCAGAAAATACGGAGATGCGCTCAGGTGGTAGAGCGTTTGCCTAGCAAGCGCAAGGCCCTGAGTTCAATCACCACCATCGCGCCCTCCATTAAAAAAAAAAAAATACGGAGACTGGGGCGGGTGGTGGGGATGCGGAGTAGCCCGGGGGTATAGGGTGCACGCACACGGAAGGTGGTGCACGCACACGGAAGGTGACACCCGCAGCACACGATGGCACCACACATGCAAGTCACCCTCCACGCTGGCGTGCTTATATGGGGTGTCACACCCCATCACAAGTAGACACTTCGGTCCCCGCCCTACAGGGCGGTATCACACACGGCACACGCCCGGGGTCTCCGGCGTGCATGGCGGAATCAGAAGCGGGACGCCTCCTCCCCTGGCGCATGCGCGGCCCGAGACACTCCCCCCAGCCAGGCCGACCCCCTCCGCGCTCCACCTGCCCACTAAGCCGCTCGCACCATACACACTCTGGCCACGGGCACTCCGCCGCTCCCCACAGCCCCTAGGAAAGCCGCACACCCCGGCAATTCTGGTCCGCACTTCTGCGACCTGGGCAGGACGCCGCACCTTAGGAGGCCCGGGACAGGGGATGCCAGAGCCCGCGAATGGCCTTCTGGGAAATGGAATGCGTGGGAGCTTGGGAACCCTGGAAGGGCGTGAGAATTCCCGGGGGCTGTTTGGAGGCCGCGGCGCGGGAATGGCGTGGGGGTGGCCTGGGGCGCGGGAACCCGCGGGGAGCGGGAGCCGGGGGCGTGGGAGGCCGTGTTTTGCTGAGGCAGTGTGGGCCGTGCTCGCGTCCTCGCAAATACACTGCCCGACTGGTTGTTTTTTCTGCGCTGGTGTACACGTGCACACACACATAAAACCTACGTAGTTCTTAAGTTTTTACTTTAAGCCCTATCTGTCCTTCAGTGGATGTGCCCTAAAAACACGTACATTCTCTGCACTACCCACAGAACAGCGTTGAAACTTAAAACCTAACCATAGCCCATACGTAACTTCTCCAATTGTCCCAACAATGTCCTACGTCTTTTTTTCCTTTTATCTTTTATTCAAGCACAAATGAAAATCATGCCACGCAGTTCCGTCGCAACGAGCTGGCTTCAATCGAGACAAGACCTCCTTTAAAAAATGATCTCGGTATTCTTTATGTATCCAAACCACTTTTCCAAAATGCCTTCCAATTTAGGCTGGGCCTGGTGATGCGCACCTGTGTCCCAGTGTTGGGGAGACTAGGGGGGAGGATCACTTGAGCCTAGTTGGAGATCAGCCTGGGAAACGTATACTTTTCCACTGACCCTGAGTATTTCCCCAGTACATTAAACATGTTTTGAAAAAACACTTTAAAAATGGCTCCACAGTATGCATCACCATCATCACACTTTGTGCTGGATATGAACTCGTGGCCTTACACACGTGTACTTTACCACTGAGCTACTCTGCTGGCCTCCACTGTGTGAATTTATCACTTTACTCCCCACCCCACCTCCCGCTTTGTTGGAAATTGACCAATTATAAACACATGCAATGAGTATCTTTGTTTTTTCTGTATGTCCCTGACGATTGCCTAAAAATAATGCGTAGGTCCTGTACCCACTGGCGGTGATGTAAGCCGCCTTAGCTAGTTGAGGGATGTCCTTGATACAAATGTGAGACTTGAAAATTTCATTCATATGCAGAAGGCCTGTGTGATCTGAAGTGATTCCTGATGTCAAGAGTAAACTTGAGAAGTCCTCTCAGCCACTTGCGTTTGTATTAGTACTTTCCAATAGAACTTTGTGACAATGGAAATCAAACTAGTGAAAAGCTGAAAGGTAGCTAGTGACAAACTGAATTTTGTGTTTAAAGTCACGGCTAAAATAGTTACACATGGCCAGTGGCTCCATATTGGACAGTGTTCTACAAGATGTCCATGTTGATTCTCCTCACAAGAAACACACAGGAGGCCGCTTTTCCAAAAAGATGCACATTTCCCTCCAGTTGCCCTTGGTATAAACAACTTGAACCTGAGGAGGTGAAGAGATACCATTTGTGCTGGGGGCTCTCATAATATGGGTTGCCTGAGAGAATTTAATAAGCTAATGCGGACATTTATATGTGCCTTCCAAACACTATTCATCGTTGGTATTGTCAAGAAGTTGAAGCTGTTTTAAACTCAGTTGGTTTTGTTCACTGAACACACACACACACACACACACACACACACATACACACACAAAACAGGTGACTGGTGACTAAGACACCCAGGAGTCCCTGATTATGTGGACATGCTGGTGGGGAGAGGCAGCTAGTAAATAATGCAACAAATTATAAAATTTAAACTTGAAAGAGTTCAGGTTTTTGTTAAATTTATTTTTTGAACGCATAGTGTTTTTACATGTTTCAAAATTTCAAAAATATAAAAAGATAGAGTGAAAATATTCCTCCTCCCTGTCACCCCCTTTCTTTCCCAAGGATAATCGGTATACCTGTTTGCTTTTTACGCTTTCAGAGACACTGTGTGTATAAACATACATTTCCTCTTTACACAAATGGAAACATACTATATGGTTTTACATCTTGCTTGTTTTCACTTAAGGTATCCTGGAGCTCTTTTCCCATATTAGTATATGAGGATGGTCTCCATTTTTAAGGCTGTGATATCTATTCCACTATGTATTACTTACCAATGTATATGGTGAATACAGTGGTTGCTTCCAAATTTTTTAAGATCAATAGTATAATGAAATCCATATACAAACAGTTTGCACATGTACAAATGTCCAAAAGGTTCATTCCCAGCAGGTTTGCTGAAACAAAACTTTTGTGTATTTGTAATTGAAACAGTGACTGCTAAGTCACAGTCCACACCAGTTGTATCACTTCACATTGCCACTGGAAATGCGAGGAAACATCTCCACCCCTCTGAGAAAACTCTAAGCTGGTAAAACGCTGGGTGAAGGGTGGACACATTGTTAGAATCCGCCTGAAAGGTAATTTTAAAAGCTACATGAAATACATTGTTTTGGAAAATGCTCAAGATATAGTAAAAAATATTTTTATAAGAGAACTAAAAAGGAGCCCGAATTTCTAAATACAAGATAATTACACACATATATGTTTAAGATTTAATGTACAGTCTGTACATGTGTATACACATTTAAAAAAATGCTAGGAAAAGCCAGCAAAATCTAAGTGGTAAAGACTATCTCTGTGTGGCTAGAGCATTAGGAATTAAAATTCAAATCAGTTCCCTTTTTAAAAAAAATTTTTGTGCATTTTCTGAGTTTTGGCTAAAAGAACTTGTTATTTTATAAACAGGTAAAAGCATGATTTCCCCTAGTACACAGTAGTTTCCCCTGAGGAGTTTCTGACTATTCCAAAACATCTACAAGAAGATCAGTAGGAATATTATGCCTGAATACGGCTGAACTGAGAAATGACACCGTGCAGATCTCCAGTGCTTGCTCCTTCTCCTTCTCCCAGTACCTATTTGACCCAGTAGGGCTGCTGGGATCTCAGCTCTGTGTCCACACATGACCCCTTTAGGACCTGTTGTTTTGGGGGTCAGGGTGGAGGGAACAAGGCAATCACAGGCCTGGCTTCCAGAGCTGTCTAGAACTATGACATTGCTATTGCCCCCCAGGCTATTCCCGAGTCTCAATCTGATGCCCTGATGTGGCAGTGAGGAAGAATGGTCTGAAGTGGGGTCTGCTACCAGCTTGTCCTATGTGGTAGCACGTCACCTCCCCCTCAGGGCAGTGGCGGTGGGGATGAAGTCAAGATGTTCATAGGTAGAAGCAACTGGATCCCTGATGGGAGTAGAACGAAGGGTCAAAGGTGGTTTATTTTCTAGCTCAATGACAGATGGCAGGGGGCAATGGTCCCCATAAAGGGATGGGGAGAGGGACTTGTCTGGGTGGGAAAATGGCAGTTTTGGGGAGAGCCTGGGGTCTGGGCTCCCCCTAAAAATGGCTGGTCTGAGCGCAGCTGTCCAGTAGACAGCTGCTATCGGGGACTGAAGCTCAGAACTCAGAAGCAGCAGAGACTCAAATCTGGGCTGAGCAACACAGCTGGGGTATAGATGACACCTGGGGACCCCAGTGGGTAAGGGGGTCACCAGGGGGACCAAGCCCCTGAAGAGGTGGAAGGCATGGGGTACTGCAGGAGTGTGGCAGGCTCCACAGTTCAGAGGCAGAGGGGAAGCCAAAGTGGCCAGACAGGCGCAGCAAGGGCAGTTCCTGTGAAGGCAGGACAGAGGTGAGGGGATGAGGTGGCCATGGGAACCCGGCAGAGTATTCCAAGACCTGGAGGAGAAAGCTGCAGAGGCTGCTAACTGCCTGCACATCCCCCGCTTCCCGGGAACCTCATCTCTTACCTGTGCTCCCCAGAGGTGAGAAATGCTAGATGCCACCTTTCAAAGCCTCCTCATAATTAGGGTGGCTCTGTGACCCAGTCTTGGCCAACAGGTCATACAAGGGTAAGCAATATGAGCTCCCGAGAGAGCCTTTTGTTGGAAACAGCGTCATAATGTTTCCCCTGGCTACGTCCCTTCCAGTCTTGATTATAGACGCAATGGCTAGAGCTTTAGCTGTCTCCCTATGATGACGGAAGGCCTGAGAGAACCGCAGAAAACACTGGTTCTGACCTGGCTGAGTCACTGAGCAGTCAGCCTTTGAACAAAGCCTACTCAGGTTCAGCCACTGTCACTGGGCATTGACATCAAATTTTGACTCCATTACTTCCTGTCCATATAACCTCGGATGGGTTACTTTTGTCTTCTGCTTAATTTTCCTCATTTGTGGAATGACACCAACTCACAGAACTGCCGCGGGCCGTGTGTGCCAGAAGGTGCTCCTTTTCATGTAAAGGTTTGAAGGTCATTTACTAAGATGAAGAAGCAAAGGGCACGGGCTGAGGAATGATGCGGTCACTATGAAAAGGTGACCTGGGAAGCGAGACACAAGACAAGCAAGCCCAGGGTTTGGCGGGGTCCTGCAGGGCCTCTGGAGATGAATCAAAAGGCGGAACGCAGCACCCTGGAAGCCAGGTGTACTCTGGTGGAAATGCTGCGGGAGCGCTCCCAGCATCCAAACAGAGAAGGACCCAGCAAGCCCCCCGACACGGTATGGCAGGCTCAGCCATCCGACCCTAGGACAAGAGCTGCCCTTGCATCTTCCAAGATGACCATTCTTCCAACTCTCTGCCCAGCCGATCCAAAGGGCCTCCTGCAGTTAAGGGGAAAGGACTGAGTTTTACATGCTGAGTTGCGGCACACTCTTCCTTCCTTCCTTCCTTCCTTCCTTCCTTCCTTCCTTCCTTCCTTCCTTCCGAGTTCTGATGCTGACGGTATGTTTAACATCATTAGAATGCAACTGCAGGAAACACCAAAAGGAAGCGCGACCTGGTTAAAACTGAGCACAAACAGGAACTGCTCTGTCCAACCCGGGATGTCCTCGTGCCACAGGCCTGAGGCTGTAGCTGCAGCTATGGAGCCCACAGTTCACTTCATTTTAGGTTAAAAAGTTTAAGGGAGATAGGTCTTTTGCAGATGTGAAGGGGATCCGAGATGGAGGAAGGGGAGAAGACAGTAAAAAAAATTAAGATGGATTGAGTACATGTACCTATCCCCTAAAATAAAAGTAAACATTGTGTACTGTGAACATGTACTAAGAAAAAAAATTTTTTTTTTTGGTGCTGGGGATCAAACTCAGGGCCTTGCACTTGCAAGCCAAGCAGTCTACCGAGCTAAATCTCCAACCCCAGAAAAAATTTTTAAGTAGGTTTAAATCCTTGGTTTTTATATTCCTTGTGCTATGAGACACCACAGACCATACTTTTTTTCTTTTGCAGTGCTGGGCTTGAACCCAGGGTCTTGAACAAGCATTCTGCCACCAGGCTACATCTCCAGCACCTTTTTTTTTTATTTTGAGACAGGTTCTCAATAAGTTGCTCAAGCTGGGCTTAAAGCTGCAATGTTCCTGCCTCAGCCTCCAGAGCAGCTAGAATTATAGGTGTGTGCCACCATGATGTTAAAGGTCACATTTGATACGTGATGTTCTTTTTATATGAAGAACTGCATGGACAAAGGTCAGAAACCTTTGTTTTCTTTGGGGAACACCTGCAGGAAAGCAAAATGATGAGGGCGAAGTTTCCCACGGTGGTATGCTGTCATCCCAGCACTCTGGGAGGTAGGGGAACTCGGCAAGACCCTGTCTCAAAATTAAAAATAAAAAGGGGCTGGGGATGGAGCTCAATGCAAAGGCCCTGAGTTCAACCCTCAGTATCTAAAAAGGAAAAAAAAAAAGTCTGTCATGCCAAAACAAGGAGGGTGTGACATGCACTGTCAGGTGGGAATAAAACTTAGGTTTCTCTGTTTCTTTTTTTCTTTCAACAGATAAAAGACGAAAGAAGAAACTGGAATCGAAAGAGATTTAAGGAAGAAGAGACGTCACCCACATGCACTGTGTGGATCTCGTGTGATGATGACTATTTAGGAGGCAGCCAGGAACATCTGAACACTGGATAGTTGATGATGTCTGCTCAGACATGATAATGACAATATAGTTCTATTGGAGAGTCAACGGACATTAAGTAACATGCACTTTTCTCCTTTTCTGTGAGGCCAGGTGGAGAACACGAGCTATGACCCGGGGGCACCAGTTTGATTCAAACTCAGGCCCAGTTGTGTTACCCACTGATGCTGCAAGCCACCACTGCCAACGTCAACATCAGCCGGTGTGGTGTGGCAACCATGACAGCTCGTCCCTGAGTGCAACACGGTGATGTATACAGAGTCCTGGTTTTCAGAAATACAATCAGAAATACAGATGAATGTCTTGAGACGGATGTGAAAATAACCCAGGGCAAGAAGAGGACGGGGAGGAGGAGAAGATGAGTGGAACAGACAACGAAAATATATCATTCCTGCTTTAAAGAATGCACCACAGATGCTAAGAGGTTATTCAAAATGTAAGTGGATTCTGTGCTGTTCTAACGGTTATGAATATTGGAAAATGGTGAAGGTTCAGAAGTACGGTGGGCACTAGCTCATGACTCTACTTGCATGAACGCTAGTAGAGTCGTGATCAATTTAGTCTGCCAGCCAGTGCTGGGCTGGATTTGTACAGGGCTTTTCCATTCTGGCACTCTGGACAGTTCTTCAACAAGGAGTTGCAGCACTGTACCCGGGCACTGTAGGACATTAAGCAGCATCTTTGGCCTCTACCTGGAGACACTACTGTCACCCTTTAAGTCACAAAGACCAAAAATGTCTCCAGACCTCACTCGGGGGCCAAGCCCTCAAGCCTCCAGTCTGCAGCAATACTGGCTGTTTTGAAGCCATGGTTTTCACAGGAGCTGTGACTGCCCAGGGAATGCTGGGTGTCTTGTGGGGGCTCTTCTGTCACATGATTTGCGGGTATGTGGATGAAATGTGGGCAGGGGCCATGTGTGCTGCCACAACTGAAGTGCTGAATGGTCACTAATGGGCCACGTGCACAGGTGTACAACACATATGTGATAGTGAACTCGGGCTCTAACCCTAACTCACTTGTAAGCACAAATTAATTGCTGCAAGCTTGGAGTTTACACAGAATTTCCCAGAAATGCAACAGCGTTCTGTTTTGCCCAAAACTTTTGTAAGAATTAGTTGGTGCTTGGAAAAATCACATCCTGTACAGGAACACCCCTTATGGTGTATCTGCAGCATCAGCACACTCTGTGCTAGTCTGCAAGAGGCGATCACTGGGTCCTGGGCCTGATACTCCACACAGGACACGGTGAGACATCTTGTGGACGTGGTATGCATCATTTTATCATGAACAACTTTGATTTTAGTCACCCTTTACAAAATTGGACCATGTATTACTTTTCTACATTATACACAAGGCATTTTTTTTTTTTTTTGAGACAGGTTCTCACTGTGTAGTTCAGGCTGGCCTTGAGCTCATCTTGATCCACCCGCCTCAGCCTCCTGAGTGCTGGGATTAAGGTATGTGCCCCAACACCTGGCTGGGCACAGGTTTTATTACTAGTGTATTGGCAGCTCCCGGCCCTTCCTGCCACAGACACACTGTGCAACTTACCACGTTTGAGCACCTGAGGTTCAGAGGTCATGGCCAGTGCTTCCCTCCTATGTGGACTCTCTGAGGTCAATCACGGCGGACGAGCCCATGGAAGGCTCTTCCACCCCGATGACGTGCACGGGGTTTTTCTCCTGTATAAACTCGTGGATGTCAAACAGAGCCAGTGCCCTGCTCCCTGGCTGTGCCGCCCTGGCCTGATCCCTGGGGCTCTGTTCTGATCTTGTCTTTGGGCGCCGGGCATGCTGTATGCTCTGGCTGCAGGGCTGGTGGCGTCTCCGGGACCGCCCGGGTGGTTCCTCGCTCCTAGTGTGGGTGATCTGGTGGCGGATGAGGTGGGAGCTCTGGGTGAAACACTTCCCACACTGGGTGCATCTGAAGGGCCTGTCGCTGCGCAGCACCCGCTCCTCCTGGCTCAGAGGTGGCGTGCAGGTCAGGGTGTCTGCCCACTGCGGCCTTGCCAGAGCTGCTGTCTGCTCAAAGATGGGGCGGCAGGCAAAGGGTGGCTCCCCCACATGCTTGCGCTGGTGCTGGGCCAGCGAGGAACTGTGCCGGAAGCCCTTGCCACAGTGGTTACACTCATAGGGCCGCTCCTCAGTGTGCGTACGCAGGTGCAAGAAGAGGCAGGTGGTGCGCGAGAAGGCCTTCCCACACACACTGCAGGCATAGGGCTTCTCCCCAGTGTGTGTCCGCCGATGCCGGCCAAGGGACGAGTTCTGGTTGAAAGCCCTCCCACAGTCCTGACACGCATAGGGCTTCTCACCAGTGTGGATGCGCCGGTGTACAGTGAGGTGTGTGCTGTGGCAGAAGGACTTCCCACACTCTGCACACTTGTAGGGCTTGTCCCCTGTGTGGATACGCTCATGCTGCACAAGGGAGGAGTTCTGGCTGAAGGCCTTCCCACACTCCTTGCACACGTAGGGTCGCTCTCCTGTGTGGATTCTTTTGTGCACCGTGAGGTGTGCATTGTGGTTGAACGACTTCCCACAGTCAGTACATTTGTAGGGCTTGTCAGGGCCTTGGCCCCTCAGGAGCTCTGTGCCTGGGATGGCCTGGTTGGAGGCCTTGTGGTCGTCCTGGGGCTGTTTACCCGGGGAGCCTGCTGGCTCACTGGCCATGCCTGGCTCAGGGTCCGAGCCTGGCACTTGTGAATCTGAAGCACAGAGATACTCTTTCTTGGAAATTGGGAATGGACCTGCACTGGAGCTCAGTACATAGCTCTCCCCATGCCTGAGCCTCTCGCAACCTTGACTGTGAACCACTCCTTCCTCGAGGCCAGATGCCGGTTGCCACCTGTCATTCTGGTCCTTTTTGCATGCCTGGCCCTGGCCCTCATGTGACCACATGCCCCCTGTCAAGGAGGAATAAGCAGCGATCCTCAGGAACTCTTCCCTTTCTGTGCCAATGGCTGGCTTCTCTTCAGGGAGGCCTAGATCCCAGCCTACAAGAAAATCAGACTTCTGAGCCATTGTGGGAAGACAAGGAGAGGGACAGGCCCTGTTACTTCTCTAGGATCCTACCCACTTGCCCAGCAAGCCCCCAGTTCGCCCCATCCTCAAACACGGCCTGCTGCTCACTGCACTTTAATCCTTTAACACACCCCTGACAGCTTGAACCAGTGGAGGTATATGCACAACTGTCCCACTGGGTGGCTGTATTACTGGTGGAACAAATGAATCTGATCACTTTTTTTGTTTTGTTTTTTTGAGACATGGTTTTGCTATGTAGTTCAGGCCAGCCTTGTACTATATAGCCCAGGCTGGCCTTGAACTTGTGGTAATCCTCCTGCCTCAGCCTCCTGAGTGGTGGGACTACAGGTATGTGCCACCACGCTTGGCTAGATCTGATCACCTTTATTGGTCTTTTTATTAATAAAATAAAAAGTCTATAAGTGGACCGAATCTAGTTAGTTGCTTGAATTTGAATAATTACTGCTCAAATGTGAACATTAATACTATTACAGGGCCTGGTGGTAGAGTGCTTGCCTAGCAAGCACAAGGCCCTGAGTACAATCCCCAGCATCTCCCGAAAGATAATAATATTACAAAAGAATGTACCCACGTTAGCTATATATGATCAAATTCAAATCAAAGCTGCCCAGCAGTGCAACATACAAATTACAGCCCCATCATATAAGTGTTAAAGCAACATGTGCTTTGTACCTCAAATTCTGGGAGGTACAAGTCCTAAACCTAGAGATCAGCAGGGCTGGTCCCCTGCAGGCTCATGGGAGAGGCTTCCTTGCCTCCTCCAGCTCTGGGAAGCCCCTGGTGCCCTGGCCCTGGCTCTTGCTGGCATCTCCAGGGACAGCAGTGAGGCATCCTCTAATCTCTCAATGACCTCTGCTTCTTGTCATGCATCCCTTCAGACTCTGACCCTTGTGATAACACTGGCTGTGGCGATCAGGATGTGGACTTTGTTGGGTACTGTTATGGCTTGTGTCTAGATGACCCACCAAAGGCTCATATGGTCACAGGCAGAGCTTTTCAGAGTGGCTGGTATGACAGTATGTGATGCTGGGATTGACTCATGGTGCAATGCTAGGATTAAGGGTGTGAGTACTACCTGCCCTAAGGGTATCCTGCATACGATATAAAGGAGAGAAAGCTAGAAAGCTGCTTGTGGCTTGCTGAGTGGGGTCTGGCCTTGTCTCAATGCTGAGGAACGTTTGCCGAAGGGACTTATGAGGTGGCAGACTGGTCAAACTAAAAGTGATAATATCAGACTGGTGTCATTATCAAACTAAAAGCAACACTAGCACGAATCCTGGCCCAAGTGGATGCTACCAGCAGGAAGGAGGCAGAGGAAGGCCCATCAGGGGGACCGGTTTGGAGGCTGCCGTGCTGCTGCCTCCAAACCAAGACACGCCCCCAACACCCAAGCAGGAAGGAAGGAGGGGCTGGGAGGCTGGTGGCCCTGCAGGGAGGCAGGAAGGAAGCAAGACAGCACAGTGTGGGTAAGGCTCAAGCCCTCAGTACCCAGCCACCAGTCCCAATCCCTGGGAATGTGTCTACGAAATCTTATAAAGGTTGCAAAAAGGACATTGCAGGTGAGATTAAATTAAGAATCATAAAGTAGGAGGTTGACCTGGGGCCCTAAACATCACCCTTAGAGGGTCCCTGTAGGAGAGAAGAGTCAGGGTAGTGGGTGGACGATAGAAATAGCAGTGATGTGCTTCTGTGATGGAGAAGGACCTGTGGGCCTAGGACATGGGTGCCCTCTTGGGGCTACAAAAGCAAGGAAAGGGATTCTCCCCTGAAGTCGCCAGGAGGAACCAGCCCTTGAACCATCTTGGACTTCCAAATTCCATAACTGAGAACTTAAATCTGTGTTTTTCAAGCCATCTAGATTGTAGTCTTTATTAGAGCAGCAATAGCAAACTAATATAAACTATTACATGGAAAATATAATTTTAACATAAAGGGGCAAGCCAAACATGGTGGCACGTCGCTGAAGCAAATGGACCTGCCTCCTGTGACTGGAGACTGAGGCAGGAGCACTGCAAGTTCCAGCCCAGACTAGGTAACAGCAGGACTCATAATAAAAAGGGCTGGGTGTAGCTCAGTAACAATGCCCTAGGTTCAACCAATCTCCAGTATCACACCAAAAAAAACCCAAAAAACAAAAGATGGTGAACATAAAGGGGCAAGGGTTTGTGCACCGGGGAGGGTCTGCCTAGATGAGCACCCTTTCCTGAACACTTGCTGCTTCTAGAGCAATACAACGGTCTGCGTGTTGAATTCTGGAAACACAGTCAGGATTTTAACACTGTACCCCGACCTGTGTAAGCAGGACATTTTGTTTAATATTTAAGACCTATGTTGTTATCTTAGGACCTAGATTTAGTTAACGGGGTAGACCTTCGAGTCACAAGTACATATTCAATGAAGATTTGCTTCTGATAAATGAGTCTGAGGCAACAGCACTGAGAACCAAAGAAAGGATTTGCTTGGGCCCAGCTGAGGGTCCCATGTGTACTTCACAGGGGTCAAGAGCCCCAGGGCACCAGAGGCATTTGGGTGGGAGGCTGAGCGGTAGGCACTGCCGTATCCTACCTATTCCAGAATGTGGTCAGGGCACCAGAGTGCCAGCTAAGAGGTCAAGACTTGCCTAATCTAATTATGACCATTTAGTCCTCTCCTTCCATCTTCCCCAGCAACTAGGGTCTGAGTAGATGGAAGTAAGCCACTCCTGACCCCAGTGGTCGATATCAGGAGCTCTGCTAAAAAGGGACAGATGAGTACCACTGTTCTTACTCCTTCCTCCTTTTCTTCCTGACTGGAACAACAATGCAATGGCTGGAGCTGCTGTAGTCACACTGCAACTCTAAGGAAAGTCCAAGGGAATCCCAGAACCACTGGGATCTCTCAGATGCTAAGCTAGCCCTAGCAACAGCTGACTCAGGGTTTCTGCTTTGGGAGGAAAATGCTTCCTTCATCTTCGGAGGTATTCTACCCTGGGTCTAAGGTATCTGCAGCTAAAATCGATCAGTTCTGGTAAGAGAATAGAGAAAGGTTTACAGAATCTTGTATGCAAGAGCAAGATGGAGGAGATGAAGGAAGGGCAGGTTTACGCATCAGGAAGGGCAGCTGAGCAGGCTGATGAGACAGGAATGATTCAGAGAGGATGACAGGGCAGGTGGAGAAGTAGATGCACTCCAGGCTCAGAGGAGGCAGCACGCAGGCTAGAAGGCCGTTCTCAAAGGCCTGCTCACAAGCTCGGCTCAGGGCTACGTGAGAAGCATGGACTTGGGGAGGGCTCCGCAACCCTAACCGTAGCAGTGGCCACCGCACCCCAGCATTTGCACACACTGCATGGCCACCCCTCTGTGACCAGCCCCCAGGAAACTCCAACACTGCCAGGCCCCTGTTGGACCACATTCCTGTGTGTAGCCATGGTGCACTGCTGGGGGGATGGAGCTTGTCCTGGATGATTTTACTTGGGCAGAGTTGTAAACTGGTGGCTGGGTTCCTCCACACTTCATCCCAGCTGCTTTGTATCCTCTGGCTGTAGGACCCTACCACGTCCTGGGAGGCCTCCTTGTGAAGAGGGTGGCATGAGGAACCTGCAACAGCACCCTTCCCACCAAATACATCTCCAGTGACCTCCTGGGCTCTTACCTGGATGACAGTTTTGGGTGCATCCTCGCTCCCCCACCCAGAGCTCAGCTCCTTGTTCCAGCTGGGAGATGACGTCGGGCTTAGGAAGCTCAGGACCTGGACATAGAGAGATGGCAGAGATGCAGGCTGCGCTGAGAGGCACCAGCGGCTACAGCCCAGATAAGGCAGAGCACTTGCACTGGACAGGGAGGGCAGATCCCCACTCCACATGTGTGCCCATCGGAACAGACTCAGGTCAGGCTTGTATACCAGAGGCCCCATAACCCAACCCTGCAGTAGGGGAAACAGGCCTCACCCACAGAAAGCAGGTGCCCGAAGGTCTCCAGCATCACATCTCGGTACAGCGTCCTCTGTGTAGGGTCCAGCTGCCCCCACTCCTCCTGGGTGAAGTCCACAGCCACGTCCCGGAAGGTCACTGGCTCCTGAAAGAGCATGCAGGTCTCAATCAGGTGGACCACCCCATCCGTGCTCTCTGGAGTGCAGAGGAAGAATAGGGAAGGAGAAAACAGGCAGACTGGGTTCCTGAGGGAATGCAGCTCCTGGGCAGCCACATGCAGGTATGGGTTGTACAGCAGGGATCTGTGAGAGCACCCAGCATGATCAACAAGGCCGACCCACAACTAGTCAGTGACAGTGCCAACAGAAACCATCTGAACCAGTGATTTGCAGGGTTCTGAGCTCAAGAAATGGCTTTTGTGTCAAGACACAAAGTTTCAGGGTAGTTTGTTATACAGCAACAGCTAATAAACCCACTGACCCTAAGATAAAAAGCGGGACTCATGATCCTCCCAGTCACCGTCAGCAACTACTCTTCTTTCAGGCTCACGTGACCAAAGTGGACAAAGAGAAGAGCCCTTGGGGGCCTTACCTTGTGAAGAGTGGGGCCAGAGGTTAGGAGAGAGGAGGTGCCCTGTTGAGGGGCAGCAGGATCTCTGAACTGACTGGGTAAATACAAGGCCCATGTGGTCAGAACTGTCAATTTCTGGAGACATGGTAGAAAGTAGGTTAAATTTTTATGTGAGAAAGTCCAACTTTTGAGCCATGTGTGGTTGGCACATGCCTGTAATCTCAGCACTCTGGGAGGTTGAGGCAGGAGGATCACAAGTTCAAGCCCAGCCTGGGCAATTTAGTGACTTAGTAAGACCATGTCTCAAAGTAAAAAATAAAAAAGGGACGGAGATATAGCTCAGTGCAAAGGCCCTGGGTTTAATTCCTAGTACCACAACTAACTAAATACATAAGTAACCTGCTCCCCTTGGTAAACTGATACAGCACATCTAAAATATGTCCCTCAAATAAAACTCTTCTGTGGGATGGCTGTGCCACAAAGCCAGATATTTCTGATCAGAGTCTTGGCTCAGCCACTTCCTCCCCAGAAGGCATTAAGTATATACTCACCCGGCTTTGCCTCCCAGTTTCCATGTATATAAAGCACCACTCTTTTAGGGCTGAGGTGGGAATTAATGAGTCAAAAAATACTTTCTTTAGGACAACTGGATAGCCACCTCCCCAAAGAAAAAAGCGTATAAGAGGTAAAACTATAAAACTCTTAGAAGAAAACAGGGATAAATCTCTGTGACTTTGGATTTGGCAAAGGATTCTTGACTGTGAAGCCAAAAGCCCAATCAACAAGAGAAAATGCAAATAAATTTGATTTCATCAAAGTAAAATGTTTTTCTGATTCAAAGGACACTCTCAAAGTGAAAGGACACAACTGCAAATCACATACCTGATAAGAAACTTATATCTAGAATATGTAAAGAACTCTTACAATTCGGTAATAAAAACCACAATCCAATAAAAATGTGTAAAGAATCTGAACAGACATTTCTTCAAGGGAAATATTTAAGAAGACATAACGATGGCAAATAAGCACAGGAAAGGATGTTCGACATTAGTCACCAGAGAAATACAAATAAAAACCATACACCAAATCTTCAATTTTAAACAAGTATTTCTTTTAAAGGAAAACATAAGCATATTTAAAACACTAAAGAAATTTTTGTACAGGTGGCTCTGACAGGAAACATGCACAAGCCTTTGGCTGGGAACAGAGGTCTCTGCTCCCATCTGTGTCCTCAACTTCGAGCTGAACGCCTCTTGCCCTTGCCTGCCATCACTGCCCACTCTGCATGGGTCACGGGAGCAGCCCAGAAGCCAAGTCCGTGGAGTACGGGTCTATCCGGACCGACACCAACCCCTCGGCGACATCACACGAGTCCTTTCTGCCTCGGCCCCGCTGTCTTGCGGGTCTTCCCGCAGCCCTCCTGCCCTGGACCACTGGGGCCAGGAGATGGGATGTACTCGGATCTCTATCCTCCACGCCAACCCTCACTGCTGACCAGGCCACCCAACCCTAATCCTAACCCTAACCAGTTCATTATTTCTCCTCCCATCCCTCAGATGGGTGACTGCCGGCCCCAAGCTCCAGAGCAGCTCCACGCGTCACGCCACGTCCGCGCACCACGCCCCTCCAGCGTCATAGCCCGGCCGGCGACAGGTCCGCACCCGGGCCGCCCGACGCTAGCCACTGTCCCTGTCACCGTGGAGGGTGGCGGGGAGGGCCCCGCACGAAAGACTCCAGCCGAAGAGAGGCCTCGCGCCGCAGCGTCCGCCTCCGCGCCGGGACCTGGGCCCGGGCCCGTCGCCGCCGTCATTGTTATTGTTACCTGAAGCCGTTCCACCGGCGGCCGTACACCCATCGCCACGGCCGCCGCGCCGTCCTCGGGGTCCATCCTGGGCGCGCGCGGTGAGCACCGGGACCGGACGCGACCCCCACGCCGGATAGTCGCCCTGTTGAGGAGACTGCCGGATCCGCCGCTGCCAGACAATGGCGGCCGCGCGAGGGCGCCGCGCCTACAATTCCCAGAAGGCCACGCGGCGCGGTGCTGGACCAATGGGAACCCACCCTTCGGGCCTCGACCAATGGGACGTTTGAACCTTTGGCCAATGGGAATTCCCGTACTCGGGCCTTTCACCAACCGGGCGTTCTGGCCCCTCTGGAGGCGGCCATGGGCTGGTGAGCCGGGGCGTCTGCACCTGCGCGGTGGTGGCGCGGTAGGGGCAGAGCCGCGGGGTGGCAGTGGCTACAGGGTATACCCCGCTTGGCCTCCAGCTGCAGGGTTGTGCGCGGTGGTGCAGACTGCGGGTTGGGAGTCGGGCCCCCCTTTCCTTGGAGCCTACTGGGCTTTCACGTCTGGTCTGCGAACCGCCTCTACACTTCCGTAAAATCACATCTGCAGTCAAGGGTTTCCTTAAAGCAGTGAATGGGGGCGGGGTGGGGGTGATGCCCTGCTAGGGCAGGCAAGAGCTGGTCAGAGCCGGGCGTGGTGGCGCAGGCTTGTAAACCAGGCACTCAGGAGGCTGAGGCAAGAGGGTCGCAGATTGAAGTTCAGCCTGGGCAATTTAGTGAGTGCTTATTTCAAAATAAATTTAAGAAGGGCTGATGATGTACTGTAATTCAGTGTGAAGACCCTGGCTTCAATCCCCAGTACAGTCAAAGGAGTCACTAAATTCCAGGGTGCCACAAGCAGAAGTCACGCCACGGTGAGGGGTGGTGCTCCCAGGGCCATCTTCTGGAAGGATAGATCTTTAAATCTTGAGACTTCAAACTGACCATTTAAAGCAGCAGATTGTCACTGGCTAATGCATTCAGTGAGAGAGGCCTACAGGCAAAGAGTGATTTTGGGGCATAACGGCTTTAGTTCCAAATATCAAAAATAAGTGAAAGCCCATTTTAGGTGTCTAAAGAGGTATTTTTTCCTTTCCTTTCTTTACCCACTCTTCCTTTGTGGGACTGAGGATTGTATCCTTCGAACAAAGGATGTATCCTACATCCCCAGCCCCTTTTTTAGTTTTTATTTTGAGGTAGTCTTTCTCATGCCCAGGCAGGGTTTGAACTCATGATCCTCATGCCTCAGAATTCTGTTCTGTATCACACATGGAAGGTAACTCTAGATTCTTTCATCCTCGTTATTCCTAATCTGATCAAGTTATTGAGGCTCCGTGGTAGAAAACAGATGGCCAAAGTTTTCTTGTCACTTCCCACTGAGTTGGGGTTTGTTTGTTTTTTTTGTTTTTGGTACTGTAACTTGAACTCAGAGCCTTCACACTGAGCTACATTCTCATCCTTCTTTTTTTTATATTGAGACAGCATCTCATTAAGTTGCTAAGTTGCCCATGATGGGCTGAAACTTGGCGATCCTCCTGCCTCAGCCTCCCAGAGTGCAGGGATTATAGATGTGTGCCATGAGGCCCAGCTCTGAGTTGGAATTTACTTCCCCTCTCCTTGACTCTGGGGTGGCCCCACCTGCCTAAGTAATGCAACGTGGCAGAAGCGATGTTGTGCAGCTCCTGAGGCTGTGTCTTAACACACCTCAAGTGTCCTGCTGGGTCTCTTGGGCATCCCTCCTGGAACTGGCCACCATGCCAAGAGACCATGCTGCATAAAGGGTCCAGCGTGACAGCATGAGTTTTTGGTCTGGCCGAGACGCCAGGACAGCTGAGGGGAGCCATCCCAGAAGTGGAGTCTCTATAAGACTCCAACCTTGCTGCCTCTACCCAACCTCCCTGAGAGGCCGTAGTGAGAACTGCCTGGTTGGGCCTGCCCAACTCACCATCCAGTGGAGAATTGAAGTCATAGTCACTGCTTTGGGGACATTCGTTATGCAGTATCAGAAAAGTGAAACAGGCCTGTGGAATTTTACCTTTGAAAGTCTTCCTCTAGCCTTTTCCTCTCTATTTCTGCCATAATTACTGGCTCTCATCATTGTTTTGTTTGAAACCAGGATGCTCCTTCCTTCCATGTTTCCCTTTGCCCAGACCCTTTCCAGTATCCACAGGTGTCATGAGCAGACACAGAAGCCACTTTCAAGGCCAAAAGGCCCTCTGAGTTAGGTCACGCTGGGGCTTGGAGGAGCTGGAGGGAGTCGGCGTGTCTGCCAAAGAGCCCAAGAGTTGAGCAGTCTCCTGGATGCAATGGTTTATTGAGCATTTATCACGTTTATAGCAAGATAAGGGTGTAACAGCAAGGGGTAAATGCTTGCTGTCACCATGCACGGACTTACTGTTTTAAGGCTCAATTTGTGGAGGAGACAAGACACCACCACAAAGACCAATTAAGTTATTTAATAACAATAAAAGAAATAAGAGAAAAAGGGGGGAAACTCTAGGAAATCATACCACCAATCCATCGTTTCTATCACTGGCAATCTGCAGCACAGGAGTGGCTCAAGCAGAGATCTTAACTTCTGCTAAGAGAAGCAGCAGCCACATGGGATGTGAGAAGAAAAACAGTAGTCACGGAGGCTCAACGAACAGCAGCCCTCATCGATGCAGAGAGACCTCCAGCAGCCTCAACAGCATGAAAGAAGAAATCAGCAGCCATTGTGGGGGCGCAACGAAAGGGGGACCAGCAGCCCCTACTGGCTCACAGGGACATCCAGGAGCCTCAAGGGCCTGAAAAGACAGAAGAAAAAGAAAGCTTGACACCTGGATGCTATAGCCATATTTATCTACGCTCTGACAAAGGAACGCCCCCTCTGGGAAACGGGCACACAGACTTTACCTCAGGCATTCACCCTGTGTCTAACTATAACCCAGAGTATGTATCAAAGTAAATTCTTTTTTTTTTTTTTTTGTACCAGGAATTGAACTCAGGGCCTCATGCTTGCGAGGCAAACACTCTAAGCACTGAGCTAAATCCCCAGCCCTGCCATGGTTGATTTGTACATTTTTTTTCACACAATTTGTCTACCTTGGAGTTTCTGAGGATTTTTTTTTTTAATTTCAGAGAAGAAACATTTCTTTTTTTCTTTAAAAAATACATATTCTTTTCCTGATTTCAAGATTACTATCTCCAGAAGGAATAGCTGCTCCTGCTTCTACTTCTTTCTCGCTCAGTCCTCCAACACTGCCTGTGCTGAGGATTGAAACCAGGTCCTTTGCAGTGAGCTCCGCTCCAGCTCTGTTTTATTCTAAGACGAGGTTTCCCTAAGTTGCCCAGGCTGGGCTCGAACTTGCAATCCTCCTACCTTAGCCTCCCAAAGAGCTGGGATTATAGGCACATGCCATCACACCCAGCTCGGCATCTCTTTCTAATTGTAGTGTCTGCAGTTTTTCCTGTCACTTGGCTATATGGGTCTCATCAATCCTGGGTGGTACTTGGCATGACCTAAAGTCTTACTTTTCATTTTGGATTCTGTTCTTATGCTCATATTTCTTTTTTTCTGTAGCATCTTAGTATTTTATTTGTGATCTTTTCTTGACTCATTTTTAGAATATTTCAAATATTTGGATCCTGTGAATTTCTTTTTTGGTTTTTTTCTTCTGTTTTATCTTAGCTTCTTTCTTTTGTGTGGAGGCTTCCTTCAAGTCTTTCTTCCTTAGCCTCCCATCCGTTTTAAGGAGGTTGTGACAAAGGAGAGGGGAGCCCTGTGCAAGGGTGAAGCTAGCTCTATGGTACACTGTGCTTGGAGTAAAAGGGCAAGAAGCAGCTGTTAGGATAAACACTTTTGATACCCGTGTTTATAGCAGTACAATTCAGATAGATGGAAGGAGGGGAGAGGGGGAAGGGGACAAAAAAAGAACTAAAATGTGTTATGTTCATGTACTAACAACCCACAAGGAATGTAATCCCCATGTGCTGCAAACATGTACTAATAAAAAAATAAAAATTGAAAAAAAAAGGCCTTGAAATACCAGAACTAGGCTGCCCTTGAAAGCACATCACATTCTTTTTTTCCACAGACCAGGTGTGCTGCACACAACTCCTTCCCTCCTTTATTTTTTGCTTAATCAGAGACAGATAATGCCAGATAAGAAAAAAAGGGGGAAAGGGCTGGGCAGAGAGGTGCATGCTTGTAATTCCAGCACTTGGAAGGGTGAGGCAGGAGGATCACTGTGAGTTTGAAGCCAGCCTGGGCTACATAATGAGTTCAAGGCCAGCTTGAACTACATAGTGAGACCCTGTCTCAAAAAACCAAAAAACAAACAAAATAAAACAAAACAAAACAACAAACCTTCCAGTCCAATAACATTTCCAGGAATGTGTTACATGAATGATGTCTCATTAAGACTAGGTTATTGTTTGCACTAAAAAGATGTTCTGGAGGACACAGCTTCATGTCATCATGTCTGCTAACAGCTCTGACTGAAAGCTTCCCATCAGTGGTCATGTCCTGAACACAGCAGTGAACACATCTCGGTGTGCCAGTGAATAGTGTGTGCTGTGTGTGGAAAGCACAGCTGGAGATTCTGGGTCAGGAGGCAGGGCTGAGCCCTGCAGAGCTGTTTCCGTGACCACTCCCAGCAGCTCTGATATGCACAGTCAGTAGATCCCTGCTGGAGGCCTTACCCTGGCCATTCGAGTTCTAGCATAGGACCTGGTGGGGTTTGTCCATCTTGACTGGTCGCAGGAATTCTGCCCATGAGTTTTCTTGAGTTGAAGGAGGGTTGTGCTGTAACTAAGTGCTTTCCCTCATGTGTTACATGTGTAGGGTTTCTGCCCTGTGTGGATTCTCTGATGCCTCCTGAGCTGGCACTGCTGGCTGAAGGCCTTGTCACAGTGGTGACATGCATAGGGCTTCTCCCCTGTGTGTGATGGTGTCCAAACTCTGGTTGAAAGACTTCCCACAGGGACCACAGGGGTAGGCCTTTTCTCTAGTGTGAGCTTGCTGATGCAGGATTGGGTCTGAGTTGCATAGGAAGGCTTTCCCACAGTTGTGGCATTTATAGGGCTCTTCTCTATTGAGTGTGCTGGTGCCGGGTGCGTTTGCAGCTCTAGGGAAGAATTTCCCACATTTCGTGCATGCATAGGGCTTCTCTCCAGTATGAGTCCTCTGATGCAAACTGAGGTCAGAGGGCTGGCTGAAAATCTTCCTGTATCACCACACTCACAGGGCTTTTCTCCAATGGATGTTCTCTGGTGCACAAGCAGCTCAGAACAACATTTGACGTACTTTCCACACTGAGTATGGCTTATGGCTTCTTTGTGGTCTGAATGATGTTATAGCTGGTAAAAGACAGGACCATGGGGAAACCACCATGGCCCTCCTCATGAGTAGGTGGGGGCTCCCCAGTGTCACTTCTTTCCATTTGTACAGGGCATGGATGCCAGAACACACTTCCCCGTGTGTGCCACACTTACAATCCAAAGTGCCTCAACTCATGTTTGCTCAGAATCACACTGTGGTTAATGGAGCCCCCATTGTCCTTACAGTCATCAATGTACTGCACTGGACAAGTTCTGTCATGAAAAAGGAGACATCAAAGTCACCTTTTAAAAATTTCTCCTTTCAATGCTCGCAAGTGTATTCAAGTAAATGCTTGGACAGAAAGCTCTAGCATGCTGATGGTTTTCAAGGGCTTCAAGTGATCAGTGAAAACTAAATTGTTTCAATTTTTTAACCTGTGAGTTGAGCTTATGAAATGCATTCTTCTAGGCAGTGTCAGAGGTAGAAGGCTTAAACTCCAGAGCTTCCCCAGTGCTTCCTTTGACCTCACCATCTCTCAGGGATGACCACCGCCAGCCGTTCCTGTGGGCATGGCCCATCTCCCAATGACACCACACAGTAACTGTCCTCAAAGAGGCAGTGTTTTACTTCCACTTCCCCAGCGCTATCCTCCTGGGAAGTCAGTGCTTTCTGTTGAACTGCAGTCTCCTGGTCTAAAAGAAGCACCGAAGGGGAGGATGGATCGAGGAGACTCCCAGTCTGGGCCCATTTCCAGTCTGTGGACTGTTATCTGCATGCAGTGTGTGAAAGCCAGGGGTGCCTTAGAAAACACAGAATCAGTGGTAATGAGCAAAATACAAGCACAGAAAATGAAGAGGTGAGCTGGGGGACTTGACCCAAAGGAGGACACAGGAGTAGTAAGAAGCAGGCAGGTGAGGATTGTAGGACAAAGTACAGAAACTATTGGCTTGCAGGAAAGAGAGGACTCAATTGCCACAAAAGATATCTATGGTCAAATCCCCTGGATCTGCAAACATGACCCTAAGTGCAATAAGAGACCTTGGAGGTGTGATTAAATTAAGGCCACTGTAGCCAGGCATGTTGGCACATGCCTGTAATCCCACAGCATTCAGGAGGATGAGGTAGGAGGATTGCCATGAGCTCAAGGCCTGCCTGGACTACACAGTGAGTTTAAGACCAGCCATTGAGATGGGGAAGCGATCCTAGATTTAGGTGGACACTAAATGTGTCAGTATCTTTGTAAAGGGGAGATTTAATACACATAGAGAAGGTGATGAGAAGACAGAGCAGAGCAAGTGTGATGGTGGGTGGTGCACATCTATAACTCCAGCACTCTGGGAGGCTGAGACAGGAGGATCCCACGCTCGAGCCCAGCATAGACAAGTTGTTTATCTCAGCAAGACCCAGTCTCAAAATAAAAAAAAAATTAAAAGGGCTGGAGATGTAGCTCAATGTGAAGGCCCTGGATTTGAGCCCCAGTACTTTAAAAAAAAAAAGTTTAGTGTGGTACAGGCTCCGCAGCTCTAGGAATACACTAGAAGATACTTTAAGTGGGTGGTTTGCGCAGTCTGTGAAGTCTATCTCAAGAAAGTTATGAAGGAATACAGAATTCCCATTAGGATGAGGCTCTGGGATGTATGATGGGCTCAGGGACACTAGAGATGGGGAGCAGGCAAGGAAGGAGCTTGGGGACCCTGCTGGAGAAAATGGGTGGTCGTCCTCACACAAGGGGATGTGAAGACAGACAGCCGCGGGAGGCTCAAAGAGCGCGGCCTCCGTGGGGAGGTCAGGACCAGGGCTGGGAATGAGAGCGCAGTGGAGGTGACAAGGCGGGTAATGGAGAGGGGCGTTTATTACCACCTGCCTTGGCTGTCCTGGACGCGTGGAGACGGGAGAGAGTAAAGGAGAGCAGGCAAGGAGACAGGAAGAGTAGGGGTGGGGGCAGACTCTGTGTCCACGGCGCCCCTCCAGGCAGCAGCTGGTGGTCACTTCCCACGTGGGACAGGAAAGACCAAGCGGCTCTGGGAGCTGGGAACCCCGCGCTCTGCGCCTGCGGGTCTCCAGCGTCTCGCAGCGTCCTCTGGGCCGGGTCCAGCTGTCCCCACGTCTCCGCCTGAAAATCACGGCCGTGTCTTCTAAGTTCCACGCAAGTTTGCTGTTCAGGTGTGGCTCCCGCTATGCTCCACATCAGCGCCCTGGATCTGAGTGTGGAACTGGATGTGCTCCATGCGTGGGTCACCAGGATCCGAGGATGGAGCGGGAGCGAAGGCTAGACCTCCCTGAAATTCACAGCAAACCACGAGAGGGGTCTGGGTTGCGTGATTCCAGAACGCTGGTGCTGGGTCTGACCGATTACCCGACATCCTTATGTTGAAGTCCAGACTGTATTTAAAGACAGGGCACTGAAGGGTAATTGTGATTAAATGAGGTCCTAACGATGGGGCCCTACCCCAATGGCATTAGTGCCCTTTTTTCCCCCCAGTCCTGGGAATTTAACCAGGACCTTTATATTGAGCTACCTCTCCACCAGACCCCTGTCCCTAAAATTTTGAGACAGGGTCTCATTAAGTTGCTAAATTGCTCAAGCTGGTCTGGAACTTGCTGTTCTCCCGCCTCAGCCTTTCAGAGTCAAATATGTACCACCCCACCCAACAACACTGGTGTCACCTTCTCTTCCTGCCATGTGAGAGGAGGTCTCACAAGATGCAGGGCAAGTGGCTCTTTGGGACCAGGACTGTGAGAATTACATTTCTGTGGTTTGAGCCACCCAGGTTGGCATTTTGTTATGGTGGCTTGAGCAGACTTACATAGTTAAAAATGGAAAGAAAAGGAGGGGACTGGAGAGCACAAGGAAGGGGGCAGCCTGGAGATCAGGTTCCAGGCCTGGTGCTGGTTAGGACCAGGAGCTCTTGGTTGCTCTGTGCAGGTAACAGGTGAGGAGTTTCACTTGCAGGGTGCCCAAGGCTCCTTGGAGACCCCTGTGCTCACCTGGGAGGTGGTTTCATTCCTGGACCCCCTACAGCAGAGTAGACTGGGCCCAAGAGAGGAGAGCCCCTCAGCTTGGATGAGGCTGGCCAGGAACATAGTTCCCTGTTCTCTAAAGCAGCTGTCGTGGGGAGGGCAGAAGTCCGCAGAGGGCTGGGCAGAGGAGCAGTGGGGGCTCTGTACCCCTCAAGCCTACACCCCAGCTCACCCCTGGCTGGGAACTTCCCAGGGTCTCAGATAGGAGGCAGGGCTGGACTTCCCTCCCTGTCCCAGTCCTGTGGGAAATGATCAGGCCTGTATTAGGCATCCCACAGCAGGCCCAGTGACACAGCCAAGCAAAGGAAGACCAGTGTTGGTCACCATGCCAGGACCCTGAGGAAGGGAGATGGAGGCAAGACCACAAAACAGCTGGACTGGAAAATGTCACAGGATGAAGTAGGCTGGTCTCAGAGCAACGACACGGGAGCAAGACAAGGAGTGTATTAGTCAGTATTCTCTAGAGAAACAGATACAATGGTAGATATATGAATATTTGAGAGCTTACAATTTGGCTTCCTCAGGCTTCTTACGAGTCAGGCGTGGAAGCGTGCAGAGGGTCTGTCTGCAAGCTGGAGATCCGGAGGGCCCAGCCGAAGGTCTGGGGGTCCGAAGGATCCAGGCGAAGGTCTGGAGCTCCTCCAAAGGAAGTGAAACCGATCCAAAGAAACCGGCCGGGCTATATCCCTCTTCATTTCCCCTTTATACCATGGGCCAGCCTAGGGTGGATCTTCTACACCCTGGGGTGTAGAATTGCTAAACCAATTTAGTTAAACTTCTCTTACAAGTTGACACAATTAATCAACCATCACAAGGAGAGTGGCCTGCCTCGCCTTCTTTCTAACCTGCGCCACCAAATGTGCTTCTGCACACTGTGCTTCTTATGACGCTGTCCCTCTTAGACAGTGTGGCACGATCATCTCAGATTTCTCACCAGACCCCTTTATGTGGCACAAATGCTGAAGCCACCCACCTGAGCACCTTGTGTCCACTGCGTCTGTCCCTCCATTCACACTCACACTTGTTCTGCTGGGGTGCATGTGGTTTCTGAGGAGGAACGAGAAACCCAGCCCCACAGGCCAGAGCTCTGTCTCTAGAGCGATCAGTGAGGTGTTGGAGGTTCTGAGCGCATTCCAGGCAGCAGCTTAGTTCCTTTTTCAGGCTCACTGGCTTTTGCTTTTTTGTCGAATGATCCCAATCATAAATGAAGCTTTTAATAATTTTGTGAAAAGAATTGGGGGGTTGGAGATTTAGCTGAAGTGGTAGAGCACTTACCTAGCAAATGCAAGGCCCTGAGTTTGATCCCCAGCACCAAACAAACAAACAAACAAAACACACACACACGCAAAAAAGACTTTTAGGAGAATCCTAGTGCCATTCTTCTTACTCCCAGGAGCTCTCAACTGCCTTGCAGGTCCTGGACCTGAGTACTGGCCATGATCTCACCAATATTTTGAAAAAGCCCATTTCCTTGGAAGCCCACAACTGAGCCAGGTGTTGTGGAATGGTGGCTTGCTGTGTGCCTTATGCTTCTGGCAGTCATTACGTTTCTCTTCCAACACTCGGGACCCTTTTTCCCCCAGCATCAACCCTTGTCCCTGCCAGTGGTAAGATGGTGCCTGAAGCCTCTGGGGCCTTGCAGGGGTCTGGCCACTTGGAGCTATTGGAACCATGTCACCCCAGTGATGGTCTCACTTCCTACATACGCTGTTCTGAGACCATGGCTCCGGAAAACTCTGGAGGTTGGGGACTCTATTACTCAGTTGTGTGGGGACAACCTCCTTATGGGCACAGTTCTCACAGGGTTCCTCTCGTTGTTTAAAGAGAAAGCAAGGGGTTGGGGATTTAGCTCAGGGGTAGAGCACTTTCCTAGCAAGTACAAGGCCCTGTGTTTGCTCCCCAGCAACACCACCCCCAACGAAGAGAAAAGAAGTATTCCTCAGGAAAACCAAGGACTCAAGTCCTCCAAGAATGACTGGAAAAAGAAGAGAGGATGGCAAATTCAGTGACAAGATGGGAGATAGTGTCTCCATAATGCCAGGACTGAATCTGACCTGAAGACCAGGGCCAGCATGGGTAAGGCACCAATAAGCGCATGAGAAACTGAAGGCTGGAACAAGATTTGCTATCAAATAAAAAGTTTGGGCTGCATAGTGGTGAAATCTGTAATCTCAGTATGCTGGGAAGCTAAGGCAGGAGGATCCCAAGTTTGAGCCCAGCTTGGGCAAGTTATCAACTCAATGAGACCCTGTCTCAAGACAAAAAATAAAAAAATGTCTGAAATCCAACTCAGTGTGAAGGTCCTGGGTTCAATATCCAGTATCTCAAAAAGAAAGAGAAAAAGCAGTGTCGATGCTTCAGTAGATGAGAAGCAGGAAGGGCAAAGTGCTGGGGGTTGTGGTCATGGGGTCCTGCAACTGTGGCCTGAAGAAGCCACTCAGAAAGCTGGCAGAGGCCAAGACTGGCTCCAGGGCAAGAGTACTAGGCACCTTGAGGTGAGACCAGGGCCAGCAAGGTGTGTCAATGTCCTGTGGTGTCTGTAACAACTACCACAAAAGTGTAATCTTTTCCTTCCTTCTCTCCCTCCTTCCCTCCTTCCTCCTCCTCCTCTTTCTTCTCCCTTTCTCTCTTTCTCTCGACAGGGTTTTGCTATGTACTTCAGGCTGGCCTTGAACTCTTGAACTAATTGTCTTTAGTCACTTTCTTGTTGCTGGACCAAAATACCTGATACCCACAAGTTAAATGAGGAAAAATTTATTTAATATCAGTTTGTAGAAGTTTTGTCCATAGTTGGTTTGCTCCAAGGCAAAGCAGTGTGGCAGAGGGGCCTGGTGGAGAAGAAACAGTCCATGGCAGGGAAGGCAGAAAGCAGCAAAGCAGCAGCATGGAGCCTCCCTTTCCCTTTTATTCCATTCAGATTACAAGCCTATTGGGTGGTGCCATGCATACCTAGTGTGGGTCTTCTCATTATCCACACCCAGAACTATGCTTAAACCAATATGTGGGCTGAATTAGTTATTACACACCCTTAATTCATATTCACACACCTTAGCTCCAGCCACCTCAGAAAAACCCCACGTATGAGCACATGAGGCTTTGGAGGGATATCTACAAACAAGCCATAACGCTAACAGCCCAGGCTGCTTTAAACTCATGATGATGACGCTGCCTTAGCCTCTCAAGTGCTGGAATTACAGGCACGCACCACCATGCTTGGCTAATACCAGCACTTGGAAGTTTGAGGCAGGAGGATCACCATGAGTTTAAAGCCGGTCTGGACTACATAGTGAGTTCAAGGCCAGCCTAAACTACACAGCAAGACCCTGACTAAAAAAAAAAAAAAGAAACAGATTAAATAATAAAGGTCTTGTAATGAAACATCAAGAGGATATTCCAAGTTGGCTGTTGTGGTCCACTGATTCCAGTACTAAGGAAACCTGAGGCAGAAGGATCAAAAGTTTGAGCTCATCTTGTGCAGTTTAGTGATTTAGCATGACTATGTGTCAAAATGGAAAAAAAAAAAAAAGGGGATGTAGTTCTGTGTGAAGGCCCTGGGTTCAAACCCCAGTACCAGTAGAAAAAAGGAAGGAAGAAAAAAAGAAAGAAAGAAAGGAAGAAGAGAGGAAGCGGGGGGAGAGAAAATACTGTGATGTATTCAAGTCACTAAGGCAGACTTTATTCAAAGGGGGCTATGACAGGAACGTTTTATAATAGGGCTTCAGACTTCAGAGAGGCTGAAGTCAACTCTAGAGCAAATACACTTAGACAGGTGTTCCAGAGAAATGAAAACCTGTACATAAATGATCATAGCAGCTTTCCCCCATAATAGCAAACTATAAGAAATGACCAACAAGCCTGTTAAATGAGCAAATGGATAAACAATTGCTGTTATAGTCACATCACAGAAAACTGCTTGGCAGTAATAGCAATGAAGTATTGATAAAATACAACAACCTGGATAGATCCCAAGAACATTATACTTTATGAAAAAAGTAAAACTCAAGCTGGGCATGGTGGTGCACACCTGTTACTATGGTTTGTGTCTAGATGCCCCCCAAAAGCCTCATGTGGTAAGAGTTTGCTGGATCTAGAGTGTGTGATGTTGGGACTAAGGGCGTGTGATTACTAAATCAATCCACTGATTGGTTTAGCACCGCCCTAATCCTAGCAGCCTGGATAAGATATAAGGTACAGGAAGAAGCTGATTAGTCCCCTTGCTGGCATCCCTGGCTTACCTTGCTGCTTTCTGTCTGTCTGCCATGCCACCCTGCCTTGGATCCATCTGATTGTGAACTACAACCTCTACAAACTGTGAACCAAATAAACCTTTCTTCCGCTAACTTTGGGTGTCTGGTATTTTGTCTCAGCAATGAGAGAAAAGTAACTAATACACCTGTGATCTCAGCACTCTGGGAGGCTGAAGCAGGAGGATCACAAGTTCAAATCCATCCTGTGCAATTTTGCAAGACCACGTCTCAAAAATAAAGAATAGCAGGTTCGGTGACACACGCCTGTAATCTTAGCACTTGGGAGGCTGAGATAGGAGGATCACCATGA
>PVJO010020866.1:0-31169 GCA_004026905.1 Hystrix cristata
AGAGAGACAGAGAGAGACAGAGAGAGACAGAGAGACAGAGAGACAGAGAGACAGAGAGACAGAGAGAGAGAGAGAGAGACAGAGAGACAGAGAGACAGAGAGACAGAGAGACAGAGAGACAGAGAGAGACAGAGAGAACGGGGGGGAGAGAGAGCGAGAGAGAGAGAGCGCGAAAGCGCGTGGACGGGTGAGTGCATGCGTACATGCGCCCGCACAGGTGCCCATACGACTCCACCCTCTTGGCCACATCTGACCGCTCTTGCAAATGTGGCTCTGGCCTGATAGCCATAGAGTCGTCAGTGTGGCTGAGGGAAAACCACTGAGGAATGTGGCTGGCCGCCTGTGGGGCATGGGCAGGGGGGTGGAGGGAGATACTCCTTGGGGTTCACCCTGCCCAGCCACCCTGTCTCAGGGTCCCTCGGCCTCCTGTGGCCTTGTCCTGCCTGGGTGGCACCCTAGCTCTTCCTATCCTGATGAAGGCTGCCAGGTGCGAGAGAGGCCTCTTCATCACAGCTGTCCAGGGTGGGGGTCCTGTGTGCTCCCCGGGTGGGGTGGCCTCGGAGTCCTTCGCACCCCTGTGGCCTCCTGGGTTGTACGAAGAAGAGGGGCCTGGCTTTGGGAAAAGTGGAAAAGAAACCAGATGGGCTGCTCTTGCTTCTCGCTTCCTCCTCCCAGGCTGCTTCCTGCCTGCCCTTCCTGCCGGGCTGGGCTTGGGACTCTCTGCTGGCATGGTGTTTGCCCAGTCACCCTGGCAGCCACAGGGCAGTGGTGTGGCTGGCATTTGGTGACCAGAGAACAGTGCTCAGGGGTGGAAAGGCCACGGCCCAGCCTCCCCATGAGTACACCTGGTCAGAACCATTTATGACCCCCCTCTCTGCAGTGGGGGTCAGGTCCCTGGAGTCCTGAGACCCCGCTGCCTGCTCAGGCTCCCTGCCGCCGTGGGATGGGGCTGAGGGCTGCCTCCTCACCCTGCTTCCTGTCCCATTCCCGCTCCTTCCTGGCCGCCCCCCACACAGCTGCTGTTTGGCTCACTATATATAGTGGTGTGTTCAGGGTAATTACAATAAAACTGTTGAAAGGAGGTGATCCAGCAGAGGAAGCCGGGCTGGCTCCCAGCCCCTCTGTCCCCACTTGTGCAGCCCCGCACCCCTCCCCCATTTCCATCCCGCCCCACCTGCCCCTGCTTGGCCAGTGGAGATGGAGAGGGCAGGGTGTGCAGGACAGTGTCCCCAAAGACTGGGTTCATCCGGCTACCCCTGCTGCCAGCCCCAGCAGCTCTGGAGCCAGCCTCTGTGACTCAGTTTCTCTTCTAGTGCAGGCTTTGGGCGTGTGGTGCTGAGAGATCAGGAGAAGGCACAGGAAAGTGAACAAGGTGCAGAGTCTGGATTCACAGCCTGGTTCAGTTTCTTGGCTGGGTGTGGTCAGGTCCGCTTGGCCCCAGTTTCCCCATCTGTAACATGGGGCAGGAGCAGCACCTAAGTCAGTAAACGCATGTCCACTGCTTGGTGGTGTCCCTGCTGGCGACCACACTGTGTCAAGTGCACACTGTCTGCCAGCTGCTGCGATTCATGCTGATGCACTTCTTCTCTTTCTCCTGCTCTGTCCCTCCCTCCTTGGGTCTGTGCGGCCCAGTCTGGCCTGGACCTCGAAGCAATCCTGCCTCAGCCTCCCGGGTGCTGAGATGACAGGCGTGTATGGTACTGGGGACGGAGCCTGGGCCCTACTTGCCGGGGCCACGTGCACACCTCCTTCCCAGAGTCCCAGCCGCCATCTCACACGGGCGGGCAGCAGTGTCCCGCCAAGCATCCTGCGCCCGTGCCAGGCTCCGGGCCCAGTCATCCCACCTGATGCTCACCGAGCCGCCTCCTCTTGTGCCCGCAGTGGAGGTGAAGCCGGCGCTGCCCGGGGCCGTGCCCAGTGCCGTGGGCCCCGGGGTGCGGCGCGGGGCGCCAGCCAGGCCCGCCGATCCCGTGGACCCCTCGGACCCCGAGCTGCGGGAGCGGCAGCTGCAGCAGGAGCTGGCGGCCCTGAAGCAGCAGCAGCAGCTGCAGAAGCAGCTCCTGTTCGCTGAGTTCCAGAAGCAGCATGCGCACCTGACGCGGCAGCATGAGGCCCAGCTGCAGAAGCACCTGCAGGTGAGCCGGGTGGCTGGCCCTGCCCCGGCCCTGCCCGACCCCCGCACCCACTCATGCTGCGCTCTGGTCTGCAGCAGCAGCAGGAGAGGCTGGCGGCCCAGCGGCAGCGGGATCTAGAGCAGCAGCGGCAGCGTGAGCAGCAGCGGCAGGAGGAGCTGGAGAGGCAGAAGCTGGAGCAGCAGCTGCTCATCCTGCGCCACAAGGAGAAGAGCAAAGAAAGTAAGGCGGTGGCAGTGGGCAGGGTGGGTGGCGGTGCCCAGGCTCCAGCCCCAGTGCCCAGCTCAGTGGCCCCACCTGCAGGTGCCATCGCCAGCACTGAGGTGAAGTTGCGGCTCCAGGAATTCCTCCTGTCCAAGTCGAAGGAGCCCACGCCAGGCGGCCTCAACCATTCCCTCCCACAGCACCCCAAATGCTGGTAACGCTAAGGGACCGGGTGGCAGGGTGCCCAGATCTCCCCAGGAGATGCCCCAACCCCAGCTCCTCCCTTCTTGCCCACCCAGGGCCCGTCCCTGTCCCTGTGCCCGAGGGACCTTTCTTAACTAGATTCCAGCTGGTGGGCCGGGCGCGGGATGACAGGTCTGCTCCCCCCCAGGGGAGCCCACCATGCTTCTTTGGACCAGAGTTCCCCTCCCCAGAGCGGCCCCCCCGGAACGCCTCCCTCCTACAAGCTGCCTCTTCTGGGGCCCTATGACAACCGCGATGACTTCCCCCTCCGCAAGACAGGTGCGAGCTGGTCCTGCACCTGGCGGGCGGGCAGTGGGTGCAGGTGGGACCGTGGGGTCCAGGCTGCGGTGTCTGTGGCCACACTGAACCCCCTACGTCTCTCAGCCTCGGAACCCAACCTGAAAGTTCGGTCAAGGCTAAAGCAGAAGGTGGCAGAGCGGAGAAGCAGCCCCCTGCTACGCCGCAAGGACGGGACCGTCATCAGCACCTTCAAGAAGAGAGCTGTGGAGATGCCGGGCACCGGGCCTGGGGGTAAGGGCTCCCCGCGGGTCCCGTTCTGGAGGCCTGGAGGGTGGCCCAGAGCAGGCCCCGGTGACAGCCGCTTCTCCTGTAGTGTCGTCTGTGTGTAACAGTGCGCCCGGCTCCGGCCCCAGCTCTCCCAACAGCTCCCATGGCGGCACCATCGCCGAGAACGGCTTCACCGGCTCTGTCCCCAACATCCCCACTGAGGTACCGCTGGCTGTGGCTGGGGGCGGGGCCTGGAGGGAGCATACCACCTGGCTGGCTGCCCTCACACCCGCCATCTACCATCTCCGGCTCCTCAGATGCTGCCGCAGCGCCGGGCCCTCCCTATGGACGGCTCCCCCAGCCAGTTCAGCCTCTACACGTCTCCCTCTCTGCCCAACATCTCCCTAGGGCTGCAGGCCACTGTCACCGTCACCAACTCGCACCTCACCGTGAGTTTGGGGAGACCAGTGGCCCTTGCCAGGGTCGGGTGGGTGGAGGCCAGGGGCAGCTGGCCCCTTCCTCACCTCCCACGCCCCCAGGCCTCCCCGAAGCTGGTGACGCAGCAGGAGGCCGAGAGGCAGGCCCTCCAGTCTCTGCAGCCAGGCAGCTCGCTGACGGGCAAGTTCATGAGCACCTCCTCCATCCCGGGTTGCCTGCTGGGCGTGGCGCTGGAGGGTGACTCAGGCGCCCACGGGCATGCATCCCTGCTGCAGCACGTGCTGCTCCTGGAACAGGCCCGGCAGCAGAGCACCCTCATCGCAGGTGAGCGTGCCCTGGGCCACCGCCAGCTCCTGTCTAGAGGGGACAGTCACGATCAAAAGCTTAGAAAGAGCCAAGTGCGGTGGCACCCCCCTGCCTTTGGGAGGCTGAGGCAGGAGGATCACCATGAGTTCAAGACCAGTCTGGTCTACATAGTGAGTTCAAGGCCAGACTGAACTACACAAGGAGACCCTGTCTCGAGGAAGGAAGAAGGAAGGGAAAGAAAGAAATGGGAAGGGATAAAAAGAGAAGGGAATGGCAAAGAATTAGTTTTATGCCATATATTTAAATTACATTCAGGCTGGGTGAGGTGGCACATGCCTGTAATCCCAGCACTTGGGAGGCTGAGGCAGGAGGAAAACAGTGAGTTCAAGGCCAGCCTGGACTACACGGTGGGACCCTGTCTCAAACCAAAAAGTTTGAATAAATAACATTCAGAACACTCTCTCAGTGTGTAACAACTGCAGTTAGCACTGGGGATTTTATCCTGTTTCACATGCAGTCTTTGGCTTTGGTGTTTTTTTTTAATTTGGGTGCTGGGGATCGAACTCAGGGCCTTCAGCTTGCAAGGCAAACGCTCTGCCACTGAACTAAATCCCCAGCCCCTTGTGGGGTCTTTGGGGTCTGGTCCTGTGCCAGTGCAGACAGCCTGTACACAGCCAGCAGCTGTGGCACGGCATAGCCCAGTGTCGGACAGCACCCTTGGGAGCCGGGGGCCCGTTCAGGAGGCCTGGCTGGCGCGTGTCGCTGCCCACGCACACGGTGCCCAGGACCTCGTGTGCCCTGGGTGGGGAGAGGACGGTGTGTCTGGGAGGGAGGAGGCAGGTGGGGATGGGAGCCGGCCTTGGGGCTGTGCGCGGTGCAGAGGGGCGCCAGGCAGGGGCCACGTGGGGCTCACCTGCCTCCGCCTCCCCAGTGCCGCTCCATGGGCAGTCCCCCCTGGTGACGGGCGAACGTGTGGCCACCAGCATGCGGACGGTGGGCAAGCTGCCCAGGCACCGGCCATTGAGTCGCACGCAGTCCTCGCCGCTGCCCCAGAGTCCCCAGGCCCTGCAGCAGCTCGTCACGCAGCAGCAGTTCCTGGAGAAGCAGAAGCAGCAGCAGCTGCAACTGGGCAAGGTGCATCTCGGGGGACAGCCTGGGGCCGTGCGTGGAGGGGTCAGCCAGTGGGAGGGGCTGTGGGGCCTTTTCTTTCCTTTTTTGTCTCTTGGCTTTTTGAGACAGGGTGTCGTTATGTAGCCCAGGCTGGCCTTGAACTCAGAGTGGTTCTCCTGCCTCAGCCTCCTAAGTGCTGGGATGACAAGCATGTGTCCCCTGCCTTCTGCCCGCAGATCCTCACCAAGACTGGAGAGCTGCCCAGGCCACCCACCACGCACCCCGAGGAGACGGAGGAGGAGCTTACAGAGCAGCAGGAGACCTTACTGGGCGAAGGGTCCCTAACCATGCCCCGGGAGGGCTCCACGGAGAGCGAGGGCACCCAGGAAGACCTGGAGGAGGAGGACGAGGACGAGGACGAGCACGAGGAGGACGGCTGCATTGAGGTCCAGGACCCAGTGGGCGACAGCGGCCCCGAGGAGGGACCTGACCTGGAGGAGCCCGGCCCTGGCTACAAAAAGGTGCCCTTGCCTGTCCGCGTCATCCCGGGCTGCAACAGAGAGTGGCTGGGGGGGTCACTGTCCTTGCTGTGTCCCTGCTGTGCATGCGGCTGTGTGCCACGTCGCTCGCATGCGTGTGCCGTGTGTATACATCACCCGCGCTACTACATCGCTCCATTCACGGTGGAGCGGCCCAGCGGACTGACTCATCACCGCCTCCACCACCCCCGCCTCTTACCTCAATGCTACTCCAGTGACTCACGGCACCGGCCCCCTCCAGAGGACGTGCGCAGGCCAAGTCTCCCTGGGAGGCCGGGGAAGCTGGGGCGCCCGCCCCCCACCCCTGCCAGCCTCACCCTTGCCCCTCACCCCAGCTGTTTGCAGATGCCCAGCAGCTGCCGCCCTTGCGGGTGTACCAGGCACCCCTCAGCCTGGCCACTGTGCCCCACCAGGCCCTGGGTCGCACCCAGTCCTCGCCAGCTGCGCCGGGGGGTATGAAGAGCTCCCCAGATCCACCCACCAAGCACCTCTTCACCACCGGTGAGCACCTGCCCGCAGCTGATCAGGGTGGCACTGGCAGCGAGGCTCCCTCTGCTGGCCACCAGGTCAGGGTCAGGGTCGGGTTAGCAGGTGTCATGGCGCACGGGCCAGGCGGGGAGGGTAGAGCTCAGTCCTGTGGGTGTGGAGGGCAGTGGAGGGGCCTCAGCAGGAGAGGGGCAGTGAGTGGCCCAGGGCGGTGCCGGCTAATGGGGTCTGTGCCCAGGCGTGGTGTACGACACGTTCATGTTGAAGCACCAGTGTGTGTGTGGGAACACGCACATCCACCCAGAGCACGCCGGCCGCATCCAGAGCATCTGGTCGAGGCTGCAGGAGACCGGGCTGCTGGGGAAGTGCGAGGTGAGGACCCCGGTGCCCCGCATCTGTCCTCTCCTGGTCCTGGCCGGCCATGGTATGCAGTCCGGGGTGGGCCCCAGGGGACCTGACCATGGGCTCACGGGTACAGAGCCCCGCACAGCCCCTTGCCACCCCCACAGCGGGTCCGGGGCCGCAAGGCTACCCTGGACGAGATCCAGACGGTGCACTCGGAGTTCCACACGCTGCTCTACGGGACCAGCCCGCTCAACCGGCAGAAGCTGGACAGCAAGAAGCTGCTCGGTGAGGCTGGCACCCGGGCTCATGGACACAGCTGCAGCTGGTCCTGAGGGTGGGTGACGGGCTGCCACACCGAGCCCCAACATGGCAGTTCTGCCCCTGTGCCCTGCAGGCCCCATTAGCCAGAAGATGTACGCCGTGCTGCCCTGTGGGGGCATTGGGGTGAGTGGGCTGCGAGCACCCTGTGTGGAGGTTGGTCGGGCACCAGGGCTGCCACCCGCTCCTCCTGCCCGCTGAGCCACTATCTCCCCACAGGTGGACAGCGACACTGTGTGGAATGAGATGCACTCCTCCAGTGCTGTGCGCATGGCCGTGGGCTGCCTGCTGGAGCTGGCCTTCAAGGTGGCCTCGGGCGAGCTCAAGGTGAGGGCAGCAGTGGCCTCGCGTCCCAGGGGCAGGGGTAGCAGCAGACTGGGGCTCCCCTCCCTGAGGCTGTGTCCTCTGCACCCTCCGTCTTGGGGGCCAGAGTGGCGGGGTGATGGCCCCCGGACAGCCAGGGGTTAAGGCATAAAAAGACCAGCACGGGGATCAGTGCTCAGTGCCCTTGCTGGGCCCGGGGCAGGGACGCCCTGAGGTTGCCCTGACTCTCCGAGCGCCTGTCTGACCCATGTGTCCTTCCCTGCCTGGTTTCTGGCCCTGTATCCCTGTGATCACCCGCCCTGGCCACCTTGCTTCCCTGTGTCTGGCGTCCATCCCTCTGCCCGCGCCTTTTCAGAATGGCTTTGCCATCATCCGGCCCCCAGGACACCACGCTGAAGAGTCCACAGCCATGTGAGTGTAGCCTGTCCCTGCCTCTCTGGCCTGGGCAGCAGCAGTGCCCCTGTCCCCGAGGCTGACTCTCATCACCCTTTTCCCCACCCTGCAGGGGATTCTGCTTCTTCAACTCCGTAGCCATCACAGCCAAGCTGCTGCAGCAGAAGCTGAACGTGGGCAAGGTCCTCATCGTAGACTGGGTAGGGACAGCTGCCAGGCAGCATGTCCCTAAGGAAATGCCCACCTGGCAGCCTGCCGTGTCCCTCCTGCTGGGTTGTCGGCCTGTCCTCAGGTTTCAGGGGGCCCCTTCCTCTTGTGACACCCCAGAGCGCCCCCTGCCCTCGTACACCTTGGCCTCCCCAGGAGCGCCCCGAGGCCAAGGGGTTTCCAGCTGTCACTAGCGGGCTGGTGCCACCACCACTGCTAGAAACCAGCTTCTTCCTCCACCCTCGAGCCTGGGCTGACGTCGTGTCATGACGGGATGACTGGGGCCTGACCTGGCCACCCTGAAGGGTGGGAACAAGGGTTTCTGTGCGTGAGGGCGCCGCCAGACCACCTACCAGGCCACAGAACTAGGGACTCTGCACCCTGCTCCTCCTCCTCCTGCTTGGGCATCTGAGCACAGGCAAAAAGTGGCTTAAAAATTGATTAAATGGGATGTGAGGGCGATCTGGCTGCGACATCTGTCACCCCATTGATCGTCAGGGTTGATTTGGCTGATCTGGCTGGCTAGGCGGGTGTCCCCTTCCTTCCTCACCGCTCCATGTGCGTCCCTCCCGAAGCTGCGAGCTCGGTCGAAGAGGACGACCACCCCCAATAGAGGAGGACCATTTCCTCGGTCAAGGGTATACGAGTAGCTGCGCTCCCCTGCTAGAACCTCCAAAAATTGATTAAATGGCCAGTCCCGGTGGCACATGCCTGTAATCTCAGCTACTGGGGAACCTGAGACAGGAGGACTGCCTTGAGTTCAAGGCCAGCCTGAACTACGCAGTGAGACCCTGTCTGAAATAATAAAAATTGGGGATGGGGATTTAGCTCAGTGGTTAGAGTGCTTACCTCACAGGCACAAGGCCCCGAGTTGGATTCCCCAGCACCAAAAAAAAAAAAAAAAATTAAAACAATTTCACAGGAGGGCTGGGGATGTGGCCCAGCGGTAGAGTGCTTCCCTAGCAGGCACCAGATCCAGTGAGGAAAAGGAGAAGATGGTGAAGCGCCTCCCAGGCCTCGGTGTCCCCCCAGGCTGCCCCGCGGTCACTGTGTCACGGCTGTGCGTGGCCCGCGCAGGGGCTCCCGTCCCGCAGGCTGGGGCCGCCCCGGCTGCAAGGCGGCGGCTCAGGCAGGACCCTGTCTCCAGGACATCCATCACGGGAACGGCACGCAGCAGGCCTTCTACACCGACCCGTCCGTGCTCTACATCTCGCTGCACCGCTACGACAACGGCAACTTCTTCCCGGGCTCCGGGGCTCCGGAGGAGGTGCAGCCGGGCTCCCGGAGGCGGGGTGTGGGCGCCCGGGGTCCCCACCCGAGAGTCACCCGCCCTCTCCTCCGCCCGCTGCCAGGTTGGCGGGGGGCCCGGTGTGGGGTACAACGTGAACGTGGCCTGGACGGGCGGCGTGGACCCCCCCATCGGGGACGTGGAGTATCTGACGGCCTTCAGGTGGGCCAGTTGCCGGGGCGTGGCCTGATGGTGACGGGCAGTCCGTGGGGCGTGGCCTGGCGGCGGGGGTGTGGTTCCTGCTGGGGTGGTGCTGAGGGGCGTGGCCTGATGGTGACGGGCAGTCCGTGGGGCGTGGCCTGGCGGGGGGGGCGTACTGAGGGCCGGGGTGGTGCTGAGGGGCGTGGCCTTAGCAGTGGGGCGGGCATGTTCCGGGGCGTGGCCTTGGCTGTGGGCGGGGCGTTTAGGACGTGGTCCGACCCGCGGGCGTCCTTGCAGGACAGTGGTCATGCCGATCGCCCACGAGTTCGCGCCCGACGTGGTTCTTGTCTCCGCTGGTTTTGACGCCGTGGAAGGACACCTGTCCCCCTTGGGTGGCTACTCTGTCACCGCCAGATGTGAGCCTCAGCGCTGGGGGAGGCCACTGCAGGGGAAGGATAGCCGGGATCTGCCCTGCCATGCTGGAAGAGTTGTGGAGAGGAGCTCGCTGGTTCTCACGTTCCAGTGATGCCTTTTTGGGGGCTACTGGAGACCTTTTTATTATTTTTTTATTTTTGAGCCAGCGTCTCACTTTGTAGTGCAGGCTAACCTTAAACTCACTATGTAGCCCAGGCTGGCCTTAAAGGTGTCAGCAATCTTCCTGCCTCAGCCTCCTGAGTGCTGGGATGACAGGTGTGTGCCACCACGCCTGGCAGTGGTGTTTCCTGTGCCGTAGCTTGGAGTGAGTTTCTCCGCAGGCTGGTGTTTTCTCTCTGACAGAGCCATTAGCCCCCTGACCTCAGGTTGTGCTTAGGCGTGGGTTTCAATCTAACGTCAATCATCCATTCCTCTTCCCTTCCCCACACCCAAGGCTTTGGCTACCTGACCAAGCAGCTGATGACACTGGCGGGGGGCCGGGTGGTGCTGGCTCTGGAGGGGGGCCACGACCTGACCGCCATCTGTGATGCCTCCGAGGCCTGTGTCTCTGCCCTGCTCAGCGTGGAGGTGAGGGGACAGGGCTGGCCGGGGGCCGGGGGCCGGGGAAGGGCTGGCCTGTCGCGGGGACACCCAAGCCCCATCTCCCTTGCCAGCTGCAGCCCTTGGATGAGGCCACCCTGCAGCAGAAGCCCAATGTCAACGCAGTGGCCACTCTGGAGAAAGTCATCGAGATCCAGGGTATGTGGGGACGGGTGGGAGCCTGGTCTGGCGGGGGCTCTGCAGTGCCTCTGACCCAGTGTGTGCCTGCAGGCAGACACTGGAGCTGTGTGCAGAGGTTCGCAGCAGGGCTGGGCCGCTCCTTGCGGGAGGCCCAGGCAGGCGAGGCGGAGGAGGCGGAGACCGTGAGTGCCATGGCACTGCTGTCCGTGGGCGCCGAGCAGGTGCAGGCCACGGCCCGGGAGCGCAGCCCCAGGTAAGTGCCACCTGCCACAGGCCCTGTGCCCGCCCAGCACAGCGCTGGCTCAGGCTCGTCTGTCCCCACAGGCCAGCGGAGGAGCCGATGGAGCAGGAACCTGCCCTGTGACCCCGGCCCTGCCCCAGCCTTCATCATTGTGATTTTGTTTATTTTTTCTATTAAAAACAAAAAGTCACACATTCAACAGCGTGTGTCGTGTGGCTCTCTCAGCCTCGCCCAGTGGTGGCCCTGCCTAGCCCTCCGTCACACTCATACCTGCATTCCTCCGCTGTCCTCCCTGGGGCCGGAGCAGCTCCAGATGGGCACCAGCGAGGCGGGAGCAGGAGGTCGGTGCCTCGGCTTCAACTGCGTCAGGGCGCTCCTTAATTCTACTTCCTTCTCCAGCCTCGGGGAGGACCTGCTGCTGTCCCTTGCCCTGTGTCCCCACGACTCTGCATGCCCTCTCCCCTCCTCAGTGTAGGCCTGTGGGCCGAGTTGTCTGGCTGCACCTCCATCCCTGCAAGAGCAGAAAAGGAAGTTGGAGGTGCCAGAGCTGGTCCTGGGCTCCAACTCCCTGTGCTCTTGGGGGCGTGGGGAGGGGCAGCCCATGCATGGTCCCTGTGTAGGAGGGCAGGGCTCACCTCCTTCCCAGGACCTCTGGCTTGGGTGCCCCAGGATGGCGATGGGCCCCGAGCCCAGGTGGCGGCCCTTCTCCAGCGTCCTTCTGTCGGCCACCAGCCCATAGTTCAGGCTTGGGGCGAGCCCCCCTCTTCCAGGAGCATAGCCCAGGCCTCTGCTTCAGGGAGCACTATCAGCTGCAGGAAACCAAAGATGGGAAGTGGCTGGAGAAGCTGACTCCCCTACTCCACGTTCAGTGCCCCCTTCTAGCCCGGCGGTCTGTGCATCCATCATCCTAGGGGCGAGCTGGGCTGAGGCGCAGGACAGGACACCCTGCGCAGGTTCTCCGGTGCTCTCCACACACACACACACACTCCTCCCTGCTGGGGATGGCGGCCTGGGCCCTGGCTCCCTGCTGTCCCTCCTGTAAGCCCACCCCTTGCTTTGTCCAGTGGCTGTGGGGTCTGGTCAGTGTTCTGTAACCTTTCACCCTAGGTCCCTGTGTAAATAAACTGGTTTCTGCAGTCTCCTGGGGCTGATATCTGTTCTCGGGGCTCTGTGGAGTGGAGGTTCTCAGCCCCTCCCAGCCAGAAACACCCACCTCTGCAGCCCGGACCACAGCCAGTGTGGGGGAACAGAGGCAGGGTGGGTGGAAGGCAGGATTCACCAGCTGTCATCCACCTCTGGAGGACCGCTTGTGACCGCAGCAGGAGCAGGTGGGGTGGAGTGGGGCCTGCAGGGCCCCAGCACAGGCAGGCAAGGGCGGCAGTGGTATGAGTGTGGGAAGGGAGGAATCCCAGGCTGGGCATAGTGGTGCATGCCTGTAAACCCACTGCTCTGGAGGCTGAGGCAGAAAGATTTCAGGGCCAGCCTAAACTGCACAGTGAGATGAAACATCTCAAAAAGAAAATAAAGGAATCTCAAGTGTGTCAAGGACTTTATTGGCACCCCACCCGCACCCCCAGCCTGCTGCCCCTTGCGGTGCTGCATGAGCCCATAGGTCTTGCTCCCTTTGCGCAAGGGAGCTCAATGAAGGGTGGGCGGTGACGCGCCCTCTCTAGCAGACAGGAGACCCCTCTTGGGGGCCAAGACCAGGGGTTGGGCGGAAAGGCGCGGTGGGACGAGGGGGGCTGCGTGGTCGGAGTGTGGGCATGGGAGGAGTTGGGGATCATGAGGAACGGACCGGGGGGGTGTCTGGGGAGCTGAGAGAGTGTACCAGCCAGGGCACGAGCGCCAGGACCAGGCAGGGCCACAGTGTGTACTTGAGGAAGTTGAAGATGTAGAAGAGGCTGGCCTGGGGTGGGTGGCCTAGCCAGCTCAGGGCACCCAGCAGCCCCATGGCCAGAGCCAGGCAGGCCACCTTCTGGCTGCCAGCCAGCTGCGCCCGTCGGATCTGGACGTAGCAGGGTGAGTGCAGGGCAATGCCCAGGCCCAGAGCAGCCCCCGAGTCACGGCTCAGCGAGGCAAACGGCCGGCTGTCGATGTGCACCCACTCGGGCCGCTCACACCACTTGGAGGCCAGGTTGATGGACCTGGAGGGGAGCATCCTCATGGGAAGGGGTGGGACCTGGGAGCCCAAGGGGGCCACTCCATGTCCTGCTGTGCCCGAGAGGACCCACACTGGGGGACAGGTCACAGGTCCTCTTGGCCACACTGAGCCAAAGACCCATCAGCTTCTAATCTCAGCTACTCAAGGAGGCTGAGGCAGGAGGGCTGGGGGCGGGAGGGTGTCACAAAAGCAGGACAGCCCCAGCTTGCCCAGGCTCGGAAGTGCAACTCACCAGGACAGGTCCAGGCCCAGTGTAACGAGGGTCCAATAGATGAGGCTGGCGCCCAGCATGAGGGCCAGCGCTGTCAGCCCGTAGAAACTGAGCTCCCGCTCCATGGGCACTCGGGGGGCCATCAGCCAGCCCAGGGCCGCACCTAGGGGTTCGGGGCCATCGTTGAGACTGCTCCCAACCCCTGACCCACAGTACAGCTTGGTAGGAAAGCAGACTGACACAGGGGACCCTGGGGGCTCTGCAAAGGCAGGGATGATGAGCGACTGGAAGCACCCTGACACCCGTCCCCAAGGCTCACCGGTCACCAGGCCAGCCAACACTTGGTGGGGGAAGTGCGCCAGGAGGAAGATCCGCGACAGGCCGACAGCCAGCAGGAAGGTGCAGTAGGCTAGGCTGGGCATGGCCCGCACCCAGCAGCTGCAAAGAGAGGTGATGGCTTGTGGGGTCCCCTGCAGGGCTGCCCCATACCCGGCACTGCCACGCTCTGCTCCCTGTGGCTACCTGCGTGACCGGGCGGCCACCTGGGAAGTCAGCGCCGTCATCACAGGCCACAGCGCTGCCCCTGTTACCATGCAGTGTCCGGAAGGGCTGCCTGCGGGGAACCAGAAGCTTGGAGTGAGGGTGGGAGTAGAGCCAGTACTTGGTGACATCAGACACAGCTGCCTCCCCTGGCTGAGCAGACCTCTGGGCAAGGTTCGTTGAGACAGGGTGTCTCAATGTAGTCCAGGCTGGCCTTGAACTCATGATCCTCCTGCCTCGGCCTCTCAAGGGCTGGGATCCCAGGTATGCACAACCCCTCCTGGTTAGAAGAGCGGCTTGGCACCGGTCAGCCGCTCCCTCTGGCAGAGCTGAGCCCTTCTTTCACCCCTCCTGAAGCCACTGCCTTAAACTTCTGCCTGGCCCTGTCGTGCTGGTTTTTTCCCCATACTAGGGATTGAACCCAGTACACTGAGCTACACCTCTAATGTAAATTTTTATTTCAAGACAGCATCTCACTAAGTTGCCCAGACTGGGTTTAAACTTGTAATCCTCCTGGCTCAGCCTCCTAGAGTGCTGGGATTGCAGGCGCGTGCCCCTGTGCTTGGCTTCCTGGCTCTGTTTTGTGCGAGGTGGGCAGCTGGTACATGCCCTCCCGTCACTGGACCTGTCTTCCTGGGGTTTATTTTCTGGCCCTGGTGGGGAGACTCATGGGAACCCAGGCCGCTGCGCGAAAGGAGGAGGCTTACGCCTGCCCACCTGGACCAGTTTCACAAGAAGAAGGGAACTGGTGAACCTGGGCGGGAGCCTGGCTGTAGTACCCGGACTCGTGGACCCACCAGAAGGGCCGGTCTCCAAAGAGAAACCTGGAAGACAGAAGACGCAGGCTGACAAGACAGTGCATGTGGCCAGGGCAGGAGAGGGCGAGGCACAGCAGGGCACCAGGAGGACTCCGGAGCCCCGGGGTCAGAAAGGGGCTGTTTCTCAGCCATTACCTTGCTGTGGTTTTCCACCTTGGAACAGGAAAAAGCACCTTATTTTTCAAAAGTGATATGGAGGCAAGAAATTGTGCAGATAAACCAGGCGTGGTGGCACACGCCTGTAATCCCAGCACTTGGAAGGCTGAGGCAGGAGGATCACCATGAGTTTGAGGCCAGCCTGGGCTACATAGTGAACTCGAGACCAGCCAGGACTACATAGCAAGAGCCTGTCTCAAAAAAAAAAAAAAAAAAGAAAAGAAAAGAAATTGTGCATGTGTGTGTGTACACATGTGGCTTTGAGATACTCAGATACCCCAGTCTTACCCTCCCTCTACAGGGCCAGCTCTTCTCCCCCAGAGAGCCCAGAACCTGGCCTTCCCCACCCCTTGTCCCTCTGCTACCCTCTCTCCAAGTCTCCAATCCCGGATCAGTCAAGAAGGCCTGAATTATTTAGCCAAGCAAAACAGAGGAGCCTGAGAAAGAACAAGGGGACAAGAGATTCAAACTTCCCTGGCCCAGCAGGAGTAGGCTGGGATCTAGGGACCACACACAGATGGTGGCCCAAGAAGGGGTGGAGAGAAGATGAGGCAGGAAGCAGTGCTGGGAGAGAGACTCCCCCCCTTGGTGAGCCTGGCACACACCAAGCACTGCAGGCTGCACGTAGGAAAGGGCAGTGGCTGTGTCACCAAGGGAGGCGCACAGGGCTCTGCAGGGGGACAGAGCACAGGGCACAGGCAGGGAAGCTGGGAGAGAACAACTACAGGGAAAAGCAGCGTGGACAAGAGGGGAAGGGAAGGTGGTTCCTAGTTCGCTTTTCAGGAAACCATCCAGGCCGCCTTTCCTTCCCCTTCCTGGGTCAGGACCAACTGTCAACAGGCTGAGCTGGAGGGAGTGAGGCTGCGCCTGTCGGTCCTTCTGTACATGGGTGGCACCAAATGATAACCTGGCAGCAGGGGCCCCCTACCTGCCTGCCCAGACTCCTGCTCCAGTCTGAGTGTGAGTGGAGGAAGGGGCAAAGACAGCATCCCAGGAACCTTGCTAAAATGCAAATTCTGATTCAGAGGACCTGGCCCGGGGCCCGAGATTGTGCATTCTAGCAATCTTTCTAGTACTGCCTGTGCTGCTGGGCATGGACCAGGGGGCGCGCCTTAATACACAGGCAGCCTGTGTGTCAGCCAGGCACACAGCCTGCTGCTGCTTCGTGGGCGTGTGGTACCCGGGGTTCAACCCAGGGCCTCCTACAGGTAGGCAAGTGCTACATCCCCAGCCCTTTGTATTTTTTATTTTGAGACAAGGTCTCAATAAGTTGCCCAGGCTGGCCTGGGACTTTCAATCCTCATGCCTCAGCCTCCTGAGTAGCTGGGATTAGAGGTGTGCACCTACGAAGGGTGCACACAAGCTTCTTAACGATGCTGTCAAGCGAAGGAACGATGAATGAAAAAGTGAGTTGAGGTGGGACTTCCGACCACTGGGACGCTAGATGCCTGCTAAGATGCAGATCCCCAGCTCCCCCTCTGAGTCCGCCACGGTCTGAGCGGGACGGAGCCCGGCGCTGGCGGCGTGAGCATTGTTCTGGGGCGATCTCGGGGGCCGGGCTGGCTGGGGCTCGCGGTCCGAGGGGCAGATGGAGGATGGAGGGTGGGGGTGGGGACCGGGGTCCGGGTCCCGCGGCCGCCGGTCTCACCACTTGCAGACGAGGTTGAGCCACTCGGTGACGAGACTGGTCCACAGCACGGCGATGCCCACGCGGCGGGAGGCGTAGTAGGCCGCGGGGAAGTAGAGCAGAAACAGGCTCCTAGGGTCGCCCAGGAAGGTGACCCAGAGCCACACGCTCTCCAGCCAGGGCAGCCGCGTCTGCAGCGCCTCGGCTATTGCGATACCCGCGCCCAGCGCCGACTCCATGGCGCCCGCCCCGCGGGTCCCGGCGACGCGGCTTCGCGCTCACCGGCAACCGCCCCGCCCGCCGCGGCCCCTCCGGCGCCCTCCCTCCGGCGCTCTTCCGGGTGTTCCCGTCTACGGCGCGGCGGCGAGGACAAACCTGTGCGAGGCGTTTCTTTACGGCCCACGTGGCCACCGCCGGCGTGTGGGCAGCCTGCGCGCGCAGGGCGCTGCTGTGCGGCTGCCGCGGAGGCACTTGTGGCGGCCGGGCGCCGACTCCCCGCCCTTCTTCGGGGCCGCTGCCCCCATCTCTGAGCGCTCCTGGAAGAAGGCTGCGATCCCCCACCCCAAGTCGGCACGCGCCCCATCCTTCAGCGCTGACTTCCCCGCTCTGGAAGCCTGTCCTGCTGCGTCCGATTTGGACGCCCGCGGACAGCCAAAGCCCTGGATTTTGAGAGGTCTTCCCCGAAGAAGCCAATGGTGCGCGCCTGTCATCCCAGCACTCGGGAGGCTGAGGCAGGAGGATCGCCATAAATTTGAGGCCAGCCTGGGCTGCATAGGGAGTTCAAAACCAGCTTGAAATACATAGCAAGACCTTGCCTCAAAAAACCAACCAAACAAAACACACACGCACAAATCACACAACACCCAAGAGGGAATGTTCATACCTAACAGAGTCACTTTTCTCTCAGGTTTAACTGCCTTGCCCCCTTCCATTCTCCAGCCATCCAGAACCTTCTGGGCAGATGAACCAAGAGAAACAACAGTGTCCCTGCGGGAAGAAAAAGAGGGGCAGGGGCTGGGGATTTAGCTCAGTGATTAGAGTGCTTGCCTTGCAAGCACAGGGCCCTGATTTCGATCCCCGGCACCACAAAAAAAAAATAAATATAAAAAAGAGGGGCACATATCCAGAGCAAAATTTGGAGCGACACAAGAACAAAATGGGAATCTGAGCTGTTTCGGGTAGAGGTCAGGTGAAAGGAGACTGACTTGATGCCTCAGTTTCTTCCTACCTCAAGTCAATTTGTTTGCTTTGAGACAAAGTCTCTGTAGTTCAGGCTGGCCTTAAGGCAGTCTTCCTGGCTCAGCCTCCAGAGCGTTAGGATTTACAGATGTGCACCACCACACTGGCTCTAGCCACGTTATTCTTGAAGTTTTCTGATGTGCGGATGAAAATGAGAATGTAAATAAGGGTTCTTCTTCAAAAGAGATTAATTTCTAACTAAGGTGTGTGCATGTCTGGGCATGGCGGTGCATGTCTGGGCATGGCGGTGCATGCCTGTAATCCCACACTTGGGGAGGTTGAGGCAGGAGGATCGCCTCCAGTTCAAGGCCAGCCTGAACTACATAGCCACACCCTGTCTCAAAAAACAAACAAGAAGAGGTGTGGGACAAGCAAGCCAGATACAAAACTCACCTCACTTCCTTGCTAAATGCTTGTCAGTTGCCTCATGAGAAAGCTTAAGTTTTTTAGATTTTGAAAGCCTTAACTCTGGCCTCCACTTTCAGCACCTACTGTACCTTTACACCCTGCTCGATTGCACTCAGGGCCTCCCACATATTGGGCAAGCGCTCTACCTCTGGGCTATAGCCCCAGGCCTAACTTTATAATCTTTCAGACCTACTTTACTACTTCCTTGAAATTGCTGAGGCTTCTTCTAGAGATCCAGGCACAAGTCACTAAGCTGCCCTGATGGTGGTGGAAATTGTGATCCTCCTGTCTCAGCCTCCCGAGTGCTGTGATTACAGGCCTGCACACACACACACACACGCTAGGTCATAAATTTAAAGGTTCGTGCAGTTCCTACTGCAGTAGCATGGTGGGAGTTTGCACTGTCCTGCTGCCCCATCTGGGTGGTGACTCAGCCCTCTGTCCTGTGTACCCGAGCTGTTCATGCTGCGTCACTAGTCACTGATCAGCAGTCACTTAGCTCCGCTGTCACAGTATCTCAATGCCTGTGTGCAAATAATCCTTATTTCACTTCTTAATGAATGAAGTGAAAAAGTAGTGATATTGGCCGTTCAGATGTGCCAAAGAGAAGACATGGAGTGTGTCCCTGAAATGAAGAGGAGGTTAGAGCGCAAGCAGGGATTTGTGAGGGGCCGGGGAATTAGCTCTGTGGTAGAGTGCTCACCTAGCCAGGGCAAGGCCCTGAGTTTGATCCCAGCATGCCCCCAAGGGGGATCTTGAGAGACTGACCTATTCATGTGAATTTTATTACAGCATATTGTTACAATTATTCTATTAGTAATTATTATTGTTGATCTCTTACTGTGTCCAATTTGCATACTGAACGTTATCATAGGAATGTATGTATGTGTAGGAAAAACAGTATTTGTAGGGTCAGTACTATCCGGGGTTTCAGGGATCCATATAAACAGTGGAATGCAGTTGCAAGTACATGTGGCTTGTTATGGGGACAAAACAACGACAAAAGACATGAAATTTCTCCATAAGAACACAAGTACAGCCAGGCGTGGTAGTGAATGCTTGTAATCCCAGCACTCAGGAGGCTGAGGCAGGAGGATCATCATGAATTCGAGGCCAGTCTGAGCTACATAGTGAGTTCAAGACCAGGCTGAACTACACAGCAAGACCCTGTCTCAAAAAATAAATAAATCAAAATAAAAATAAAACAAAAAACACAAGTACAAGGGAGTACAATCTTGTTCCCATTACAGTAATTGGACCAGTAACCCCAGTGCCAGCCAAGTTTTTGCTTCTTATGGGGCCAAAAAAATCTTGAACTTTGTTCAGATTCAGTAGCGCCAAGGTTGGCCCCTTGCCTCCCTCTGCACTAGAGAAAGGTCACCTGTTCCTCACATGTGGGAGGCTCCAAGCTGTCTACACCGCGGAAGGGTGAGTCGGGTCCCACACTCCAGCCGCAGGCGCCCCACCATTGTGTATCTGATGGAAGTTAATGGGGGGGCGGTGCAGAGCCTCCCCAGGACCTGAGGTACCCTCACGGCAGCGGCTCCTACTTTGCGCCTGGCTTTTCTGGGGAACGGGCAGGGGAGAGTATGGAGAACTGGGGTCCGAGGGTGAAGAGGATCACGAGGGAATATCACTTATGAAATCCTGTGGGCATGTACACAACACCCCACTGAAACAATAAATACTTTGTGAGGCAGGAGTTGGCATCCAGTACAGGGTAGCAGTAAATAGCACTTCATTTGGTAACAGGCAGACTGTGACCTTGCCATCCGTATGACCCTGGGCAAGTTTAGTCTAAGAATTTTTTTGTGTGTGCTGGGGCTTGAACCCAAACCGTCTGCACTGAGCTACATCTCCGGGCCGTTTTTAAAACAGGGTCTCGCTAAATCACTAAGGTGCCAGGCTGGGCTCCCACTTGCGACCCTCCTGCCTCAGCCCAATCTCCTCCTCTGTAAAACGAAGGCTGATTCCTATGTCGATGGGTTGTTGGATGCTCCGTAAGCGATACGCAGACTCCTACTTAGAAACAGGATCAGGCCATCTGCTCAAGGCTTTAACTCCGGTGAAGAGCAGACCTGGGGTTCAGACGCCGTTTCCCGACCCGACAGTCCAGGTGCTTCCACAGCCACTAAGTAGCTACAGTCACCGTGCGCGGGCCAGCTTCCCAAGTCCCCTGGACTCCTTGGAGGCGAGGAGGGGTGATACACGTTATCTGGGGAGTTCCCTCAGCGAACTCTTGAGCGCAAGCTGTGCACACGTGGGGAACGCAGGGCCGTCCTCTTTCCGCCCAGCAGTCCCCTGAGGCCGCTAGTCCTCCAGGCCGGCTCGACGAGACCCTGACGCTTGGAACCCGGCTCGCCTCCTCCTCGCTCCCGCCCCGCAGCGCACGCCCCGCCCCCACGCAGCCACGCCCCCGGCGCCTGACGTCAGCACGCCTGCGTCGCGGCGCGGCGCTGACTGGGGGCCCGGCTTTCGCCCGCTGCTGCCGCCGCCGCCGCCGGCCGCGGCTGCTCTCCCAAGATGGCGGCTCCTCCGGGCGAGTACTTCAGCGTCGGGAGCCAGGTGTCGTGCCGGACGTGCCAGGAGCAGCGGCTGCAGGGCGAGGTGGTAGCCTTCGACTACCAGTCCAAGATGCTGGCTTTAAGTATCCTTCGGCGCGCGGAGCCGGCGGCCGGCGCGGAGGGGCGGCGTGGGGGCGGGGGACGGCGGCTGGGCCGCTCCGGGCCTAGGGGCGACCGGCGCTCGCGGCGCTCGGGGCGCATGCGCACGGCCGGGAGCGCCCCTCCCCCCGAGCCCCGCAGGCTGCCTCGGGGACCCCGTCGCCCGCGCCTGGCGGGAGCGCGGCCCCCGCGGCGGCCGAGGGGCGGCGGGGGCCGTGACACGCGGTGGCCCTGGGGAGGGACGCGCGGATCGGGAGCGGGTGGCGGCCGTGGGGTGGGCCGGGCGGCAGGAGAGAGCCCGGGTGGGGGCGGCCGGAGCAGGGCAGGGGGCGTGCAGGGTGCGGGCTTCGGCGCGGGGTCTGCGTGGGGCTCAGCCCCGGGGGCGGCGGCGTGGCGCCCCGGTGGCCTGGCCACGCTGTTGGGGGACAGCTGCGGGACAGAGTCGTGTCTTTTGGGAAGGGCTTGCCACGTCTCCCGGGCAACACGTGTGGGTTAGGGTGACAGTGAGTTCACAGCCGGCGCCGGAGTCCGGCTGTTGCATAGCTTGCCCTCCTTCCTGAAAGTAGCAGCGGTAAACTGAATGGAAAAGGTGGCCCGCTCCTCTGAGGTGGAAGTGGTTTGTGAATTACTCCAGCAGACAGTGTTGGAAACACTTCCTGGTTGGAGTAATGTGCCCGTGGCTTCCCCTTTCATTTGATCTACAGGTGGGTTTACTGGAATATTTAATTTTTTTTAATTTTCAAGAATTGTTTTTTAGGAGTGTAATCGTTTTTTTTTTTTTTTTTTTTTTGGTACCGGGAATCGAACTCAGGGCCTCATGCTTGCGAGGCAAGCACTCTAACCACTGAGCTAAATCCCCGGCAGGAGTATAATCTTTTATGGCATCTTTTTTTTTTTTTTTTGAAACAGGGTCTTGCTGTGTAGCCCAGGCCGGCCCTGAACTCATTATGTAGCCCAGGCTGGCCTTGAGCTTGTTAGCCATCCTCCCTCAGCCTCCCAAGTGCTGAGATGACAAGTGTGCGCCAGCATGCCCCAACTTTATGGCATCTTTCACAAGGAAGTTTCCTAATGAGTCTGATGCCTTTGAGTGTCAAGTATTTTAATTCATTTAACTACTAGGTTTAGATTTTTATCTTAGGAAGAGTTTTTTTTGCGGGAAGGTTGCTGGGAATTGAACTCAGGGCCTTGTGCTTGCTAGGCAAGCGCTGTACCACTTGAGCTAAATCCCCAACCCTAAAAGTTCTTAAATTAATTACAAGAATAATTACTTTTTCCTTTTCCTTTTTTTTTTTTTTTTTTTTAAACAAGAAGTCCCACCTAGACTAAGATCCTTACTTCAGCGGCCTTCTGGAAGGAGGGCTCACTCTCCTTTGAATTGGCTCTTAGTAAATGGCTGAAGAATGAATGGATGGGCGCGTGGATGAATGAACTAGGTGGGGCACATGGGGTGAGTTTCCTTTCTAGTGCTGTGTTTTTCTGAAATCGGGAGATTTTAAATCTGAGAAGATATAAGAGTACTATGCAGATAAGGGGAGAGTATCTGAAGAGCAGGAGGAGCTGGGTCTTCTATGTGATTTGTGGGTTCTAGACCAGCAGTGACCATGAGGCATCTGTACTGCGCTGGCCTTCCAGCTCTGGGTCTGGGCAGGAGGGAGGATGGGAGAGTAGTGCCTTGTGCAAGCTTCTGGCTTGTGGCAGGCCCGTGACACTTCACACAAATCTTGCGGGAACTCTTCTTCTGTGCCGTTTGACTTGTGCCTCTGCTGGCCCTGTGTTCCTTAACTTTATTTTCTCACCAGAATGTCCCTCTTCCAGTGGAAAGCCCAACCACGCAGACATCCTGCTCATAAACTTACAGTATGTTTCAGAAGTGGAAATAATTAATGACCGAGCAGAAACTCCTCCTCCCCTAGCTTCACTCAACGTTAGTAAGGTAAGGACCAGGGCAGGCTCGGCTCCAGGACTTGGGAAGGAGGCGTCTTGCTGGCTGCATGATGTGGGCATGTTGTCTGTTTCTTTGACTTATAATTGTTTGTTCTGATACCTTTTTCTAAAACAATGTATTTATTTAGTTTTTCTCTTTGTTCTGGTCTATTTTAGTAGAACTGAAGAAATGTTGTGGGCCGGGTGTTACTTGGTGGTCGAGTACCTGCCAAGCATTCGAAAGGCCTGGGGCTTGATCCCCATGCAGCAGTAGCATAAACCATAGTGCTTCAGTACCCACCAGAACTGGGAGTTTCTGTAATCCTCTGTGAAAGAGGCCCATGTGTGCACACCTGGGGGTGGGAGAGTGAGGGGCGTGGCCTGTTACTTCCAGGGGTGTGACTCGGCATACACAAATAGGTGTCTTTAGGTGATGGTCTGAAGTGTTTTTCAGATTCTAGGGGATTCATGACCTTCAAAAGTTTCAGAGTCACTTCCTCAGACTTTGATTTTAGTCTTACCTTTGGATTTTGAAGTCTATTACCTCCTTAGATGTGTGGGATGTGTTTTTCCTGTGTATACAGATTAATCTCTGGAAATTCTAAGTCCCTTTTTAGATTCCTTTTTTTTTTTTTTTGGTGCTGAGGATCGAAATTAGGGCCTTGCACTTGGTTGTTGTTGTTTGTTTTTGTGGTGCCGGGGATCGAACTCAGGGCCTTGTGCTTGCTAGGCAAGCACTCTTAACCACTGAGCTAAATCCCCAGCCCCCTTTTTTAGATTCTTATATTAGTCCCGGTTGATGCCGATGGGTCCCAGTGCCCCAAGCTCTGTCTTGCCTGTGCTCTCCTGTCTTTGGAGCACTCTTCCTTCCAGGATGATTGGAGCTGTCCAGCAGGACACGGTTACGTGCACTCTCCCAAGAAGTCTTCTCTTGTCAGCCAGGCTAATTCTCAGAATGTCTGATCCTCCACAGCTAAGGGGGGCAGCAGGTATTGATTGGTGAGTGCTAAGGTTCCCTGTGCGCAATCTTTTTTTTTTTTTTTTGGGTGCTGGGGATCAAACTCAGGGCCTTGCGCTTCCTAGGCAAACACTCTAACCACTAGTGAAATCCCCAGCCTGCTGTGTGTAACCTTTTTGTGATGATAACTGAGTGTCGCTTACTTGTCTGACATCTGTTTCACCAGTTTCTTCTGTGAAGATGGGAACCACGCCTGTTTTGTTCACTCATGAATGTACAGAGCTTGGGCAGAATGGGTACTCACTAGATACTTAGTGGATGAGTGAGTTGTGTCTTGGGTTTTAGTAGCAGCTGCCTTTCCCTGAGTATCTTGTAGTCTTCCCTCTGGAGGAACCCTGTGATGATGTATGTGCTCATCCCTCGTGGGAATGTGGTGCTTACTGCAGCTCAGCAAAGCAGCTGAGACAGGAGAAGTTGACTGAGGCTGCTGAGCGCCATTCCCCCAGACCTGAGCTTGCCCTCCTCAGATCCAGGAAGATGTCATGTGATTTTCAGTGGCAGCCAGGGACAGATTTGGGAGGGTCTTGGGTTTCATAGTGAAGATTGCTGTGACATTCAGGATGCCCTATTCTTTGGCATCTGTAGATCTGGCTAAGCCAGATACCTCTTCTCAGAGCTCCAGGGCTCCTTGGGTGGTCGTCTTCTGGCTTGTGAAATGTTGAAAGATTGGAAGGAAGTAATTTACTCTGAGTGTGTTCGGGAGAACAGTAGACGCTGAGATACCTTTTGGTGTTTGCAGAGGATGAGAAGTGTGTCACTGGACCTTCTGTGAGAGGGGATTATCTGAGAGAGTTAGAGACGTGCTGGGCGTCTGCTTGAAGCTGCATGCCACTGGGTCTGCACAGCATTGGCACATGGGCACCATGCCGAGAAGCAGCTCTTCTTACATTTGGCCTCAGATAGCTGTTACTGTTACTCTTTGTTATTTGGTTTATAGATTATCTTGCTTTTAGTGTTTTGCTTTCTGCTGGTCAGTTTTTTTTTTGTTGTCTTAAACCGGCATTGTTATAAACTTGTTGTTCATCCACTTTTTCAAAAAGGCAGCAGGAAGTAGTACCCTGCCGAGTGAGTACCAGAAATCTTTGCTTTTCTTACTGAACATATTACTTGCCAAGTCTTGAAAAAGAATGCAGTGGGAAGAGGAGTATGAAACTAAAAACTAAACTTATGCTGGAGGGTCATCTTTGGATTTCGTGCATTTGTTCTTCTGTTTGCAAAGGTGTTTGTGAGTAGCTCTGTTTGTGTTCCTTGAAACCCACCTTTTGGCACACTCACTCCAATTCCTCCCCAAGACTCACTTAAAATCAGTGCTGGGCTCTTCCTGGCATGGCTAATCTGGGTGGCTCGGTGCCTGTTGCTTGAGTGACAAGAAAAGTTGATCTCATTTCCAAGGAGTGTGGACTGGGGTTTCTTAGGATGGAGGATGGCCTGAGCCTGTGGAGGGAGCAAATGTGCCCCAGGCGAGCTGGAGGGCAGCGCTGGCATGGGGCTGCATGGGTGGAGGGGCACTGCGTGTCCTCAGACCTCAGTGGAGCAGACTGTCCAGCGCTGCTCAGCCTGCTCATGTAGAAGTGCGCTGCCTCCTTAGACCTGTTGATATAAATTGGGTTTACTTTACCTAGCAGGAAGTGGAAGAGGAAGACTTTTTAATGGAATAGCAACAGCTCCGATAGAGAAGGTGTCAACCTGCAGCTTGGAAGTGAGCCCGTGTGGCTTTCGATTGGCAGGTGCCATGGGTAAGGACTCTTAGTCTGTCCAGGTGGAAGAGGAAGCTGGGGAGAGGACAGCGAGATTGTACAAGGAAGAAGGCTTCAATATCTCTTCTCAGTGTGTGCTGAGAATCGACCCAGGACCTTGAACACGCTGGGCAAGCACACTGCCTCTGAGCTACACTCCCACCCCCCGAATATCATTTTAACTTTTTTTTTTTAATGCCAGGGATCAAACTTGGGGCCTTGTGCTTGCTAGGCAAGCACTCTTAACTGCCAAGCTAAATCACCAGCCCATCATACTAACTTCTTCATGGAGTGCACCACAACGAGTCCTGGTGAGGCCTCAGTCCCACCTCACTGAGGCTCCTTTTGAGTTTGCTCCTCTACAGGTGAGGTTGCACACTGCTTGGCGATGAGAGCCTGCATCCTCCTGTGGAGTGAAGTGGGCTGTGTCTTAGCGAGTCCCTTCTGACCAACTCAACATTTTACATTCCACGGTATCCATTACTATATATTGGTGGTGTTCTTGGGAGGTGACTGGGACATAGCAACCATACCCAATTGTTCTTTTGTAGCATTTACCATATTTACTGACCTAGATGTGATAGCACATGCCCATAAGCCCAGGGCCCTGGGAGGCTGTGGCAGTAGGATTGCAAGTTTGAGCCCAGCTCAGGTAATTTAACGACTTCTCAAAGTAAAAAACAAGGCTTAGAATGTAGCTCAGTGTAAAGGCTCTGGGTTCAATGCCCCCAGTCTCTTCCCCACTAATGTTTTTGGTTTTTTTTAAGCTAGGGTCTTGCTATGTATTTTAGGCTGGCCTTCAACTCACTGTGTAGTCCAGGCTGGCCTCAGAAGCTTGTAGCTGGGGCTGGGGGTTTAGTTCAGTGATTAGAGTGCTTGCCTTGAGTTTGATTCTTAGCACCAAAAGAAAAAAAAAAAAACAAAAAAAAACTTGTAGCGATCTTCCTGCCTCACGATGTCTGGTAAAAAAAATTTTTTTTAACTGAACATTAGGGCTGCAAGTAAAGCTCACTATTGAGGGGATTTTTAGAGGGCTTTTTTTCATCTTTTAGTTTAAGAGATGAGAAAACAGGCTGAGGTGTTGAACTTGCTCCTGCAGGTTATCTGCTGGGAGCATGAAACTGCCCTGTGCCATGCCCTGAGCTTCAAGGAGGCAGACAGCTCACTGCATGCTGATGACAGGCTGCACCATCTCACAGAAAGTGAACTGAGGCTTGGCGACTGTGAATCGTGAACTTCACGCTGTGCAGTTCGTGAGCAGTAGTGCCAGTGTCAGAGCTCAGGTCTGACGTGTCTGAAAACCTCCGTGTCTTTCTTGTCTCAGCACACTCAGCCCAGGTACCTTGGAATAGTTCAGCTAAGTGAGCACCAGACACTATGAGGCCGAGCAGTGTCCGTGCACTGGGGAGGAGCCAGGCCAAGCGGTCTGTGAAGATCCTCAGTCCCTTCTCTGACTGTGACCCCTGGAGAGATGGGTTGATGCTGGTGCCTGTCTGCAGAGCTCTTACAAGGCTGAGTCAAGTTGGCCGGGGTTGGCAGGTGTCGGTCTGTTCTTCCCAAGGCCTTTGTGCGGCCTACAGAGGCTGCATGCAGTGCAGAGCAGGGATGGGGCAGTGAGATGAGGGAAGGCAGCAGGGGACACTGGTGTGATTACCTTGTCCTGCCCGGCAGTGGGTCTGACATTGAGTCAGAGATTGGGATTTGCCAGCCCAAGATTGAGGAGAGTCAAAAGAGTACTTGGTGCTGTTAATATGTAATATTTTATAATTAAAAGGTGTTTTTAACTGAGCGCAGTGGTGCACATCCATGATTCCAGGTGCTCAGGAGGCTGAGGCAGAAGGATTGCAAGTTTGAGGCCAGCCTGGCAACTTTGCAAGACCTTGTCTCAAAAAGAGGGGGACTTGGGAGTAGCTCAGTGATAGAGCACTTGCCTGGCATGTGTGGGGCCCTGGGTTCTGCCCCGGTTCCGCCAAAACAAACAGACAGTACTGGGGGTTGAATGCAGGGCCTTTTCTGAGCTGTATTCAAGTCCTTTATTTTGAGACAGGGTCTCACTAAGTTGCCTCAGCTGGACACGAACTTGTGACCCTCTTACTTCTGCCCCCTGAAGTGCTAGTATTACAGGTGTGCAACCTGTCAGCTTTACATGCTGGAAAGAATAAAAGTGAGAGGTAGCGAGGGCTGGAGATCAGGATGTTGCAGTCTCAGATGGGATGGCCTTGCCAGAAGCCTAGGTCACAGTTAAAGCTATAAGTCCTCTTGCCTCAGCATCCCACAGTGCTAGGATCACAGGCGTGTGCCACTGTGCCCAACAACAAAAAAAAGACACACTGAATGGAAGTTAACCTTTTTGTTTTCTGATGTGGTCCTGGGGATTGACCCCTGGGCCTTTGCACTGAGCTACTTCTCCAGTCCTTTCTTTTTTGTTGGAAGCAGCCTCCCTCAGTCACTGAATTGCCCAGGCTGGCCTCAAATTGCAGCTGTCCTGCCTTGGCTTTCCAGAGTGCTGGGATTATAGGTGTGCATCAACACGCCTAGCTGCCTTTTTTGTTGTTTTGTGTTCTCCTGGCTTCACAGTTACAATTTAGCATAATGTCATGACTTTGTGGTGATTCAGTGGTGACACCCCAAGTCCAGGTAAATTGGGGTGTAGTCGGAAGCTTCTGACTACACCCCAAGTCCTGGTGTATTCGGAAGCTGGTAGCAGACCCTGGGCCGTGTGTGGACTTCATGTTGAGGTGTGGGGTTGTTACCAGTCGTGAGCCTGGCCGTCCGTTATGTAAGCATGTACGTGTGTCCCTGTAGTGCTGGGGGTCCAGCCTGGGGTTGTGACTGCGTTGGGCAGATGTACCACTCTGAGCCACACTCAGCCTCATGAGTGCACAGTTTGGTAGGAGCTGGCAGGCACATACTCCAGGTGTTACAAAGGGAAAACCGCTTGTCCAGAGCAAAAGGGACACTAAATATTGAACTGGGCCTCATTCATGCTGAGTGCCTGCAGGCCCCACCCGGGAAAGACTTCTGTTAGCTGCGGTTCATCCAACTCTTTGAGGCTGCACTTCTGGAGACAGTTCTGGTTAGTAGTCCGGGAAGATTTGTCCCTGGCTCAGGCAGACAGCTGCTGCTCACAAAAGTGTCAGGAAAACGAGGTGGGATGCATCCACAGCAGCTGTGTGGCAGGAGCAGGTCAAGCAGTGCAAGGTGTCGGGAGCTGCCAGGCTCTGGAAGGTCAGCTTCAGTGCATGCTGCTTCAGCCACTCCGACAGAGCTGCGCCAAGGGGTGTGGCTTCAGGCTGGTAGCTTGGCCAGCCTGCAGGCCTGGGGCCCTCACCAGACCGAGGGTCCCATGTCCCCCTGGGAAGCACGCTGCCAGCCCACAGGGCTGGCTGTATCTCTGTCCTCTTTGATGTGGATTCTGTTCAGAGAGAGAAGCTGAAAAAGGGTCCCCGCTATGGCTCCCCCAGAGTAATGAGGGTGGGGGCAGAGAATGGGTGTGGGGAACCCCAAATGGGTGCAGATTCTGCCCCAGGATCCACAGGCTGGGCCAGGAAGATACCAGGCGCGACCTGAGAAGAAGCAGAGCACCCCATGCGAGGACAGGAGCAGCAGGTCAGGACTGTGTGCGCACCTTCTGCTGCCAGGCCGAGGGTGAGCGGGGAGTGCATGTCAGTCACTGAGCCTCTGAGGGCTGTTGGCTGATGGGGTCTCGCTAAGTTGGGTACTCACTTGCCCACACTGGGCCCAAACTTGTCATCCTCCTGCCTCGGCCTCCCAGTGTGCTGGCTCACAGGCATGAGTTGCTGTGCCGGGCTTGGGAGCTGCTAGTTTTGTGGTTGGCCTCTGAGCCTCCAGCCTCACTGAGCCTCTGTCTGCCTGCCCTCCTGCTTTCCCTGCAGGTGCTGGGAAATGTCATGGTGACGGAGACACCGCCTAGCGGCCTGGTGGTGCATGCATGTCATCCCAGCACACTGAGGCCCAGTGTTTATTTTCTTTTGGTATGTAGCACTTTGGTTTTTACTGGACAAGTAAAAATCAGATATTTATAGCATAGGTTACAGATTTTTAAACATTCAGTCATCAGATAGTTGTGGAACCAGCTACTCTGTGTTGGACACTGTTTTGTTTTTGTGCTCTGCAGTGCAGGGGATTGAACCCAGGGCTTTTATACTGAGCTCTAGCCTCGGCCCTTTACTTTCTTATTTTGAGATAGCATCTCGCCAAGTTGCCCAGGATGAGCATGAACTTTGGATCCTCCTGCTTCAGCCTCCCAGGGTGTAGAGACTACATGTGTGAGCTTGTCCTGGGGTTCTTTTTGTTTGTTTGTTTGGTGCTGGGGATCGAACTCAGGTCCTTGAGCTTGCTAGGCAAGCGCTTTAACCACCGAGCTAAGTCCCAGACCCCTGTTTTGGGGTTCTTAGGGGACTCATTAGTGAACAAAACAGAGGTCCCTGTCTTGGAGGAGCTGACTTCCTAGCAGAGTTTTGTCTTTCAGAACAATTCCTGAAACTACACCACAGAACTGGGCCAGTAAAACAGTTGCCCAGACAGGTTTTTAAAGACCAACTCAGAACCGCGTGAGCACTGTCAGGTCCAGAAGCCTCCGGCCGGTGCGTGCATGTGCATCAAGGAGGGCGCACTCTGAGAGAGCAGAGGCGTCACCTCCCGTGGTCTTGGGGCCGTGAGTGCCATGTCAGCGTTGGGGGCTGTCTCTGCCCTCCCTGGCCTCCACACTGCCCCTTCCTGTAGGTTTCAGTGCACGGAAGACGGACAGGTCCTGTGCTCAGTGCCTGCGCCACCGAGCACTGGGGCTTCCCCTGGAGTCTCTGGTTTTTGGGGAAGGGGTGACTCTTTTACTTCGCTTTCCTTGTCTCTTCAGAGCCAGGAAGCACAGCACATGACTCTGTCATTGAATAGAATCAGGTCTTTTGCTGGGTATGGCAGTACGTATCTGTCATCTCAGCTAGTTCAGAGGCTGAGGCAGGAGGGTTGCTAGTTAAAAGCCAGCCTGGGCAAAGTAGTATAAGCCTGGGTCGTACAGAAAAAGAGAGACAGAGAGGGAGAGGAAAGAACAAAGAAGGAAGGAAGGAAAGAAAATGTATGTAGGTAAACATAGATTGTGTACAAATGCAAGTAAAATGAGTCCTTTTCTTACAAACAGGGCTCTCAGTTTAGATAATGAGAGACATTTTCCAACTGATTTAGGAGGGGCGCAGTCCTGGGAATTGAATCCACAGATAAATCCTGAGTTCTATTTTTATTTTTTATTTTGAGACAGGGTCTTGCTAAATCAACAGTTGCCCACAACCTGGGTTCAAACGTGCAGTCCTCCTGCCTCAGCCTCCCACAGTGCTGGGATTACAGGTGTGTGGCACAATGCCTGGCATTTGCCAACTAATTATTCCAGTTAGTTTTTGGAAAGTTTTGTTTAGGCTGGGCATGGTGATGTACACTGGGAGTCCAGCAACTCATGAGGCCATGCAGGAGGATTGCAAGTTCGAAGCCAGCCAGATCACTTACTGAAGACTATTTCAGAATAAAAACCAGGCTGGGAATACAGCTCAATGGTAGATTTCTCTGGGATTTGTAGAGACTGTTGCATCTCCTACAGAAAGTAGAGGGTATGGTCCTACGTGAGGTGGTGGCTGTGTTGATTTAAGCACTGTAGTAAACTATCTGTATGTAGCTGTAATGTGTCGTCATTGTTTTTTGTTTTTGGGTGCCGAGGCTCAAGCTCAAGGCCTTGTGCTTGCTAGGCAAGCACTCTAACTAACCACTGAGCTAATCCCAGCCCCTGTAGCTATAACATGTGTACCTTAAACATTTATAAAAAGCAAGTAGCATGAGCTTATTGGATTTTGTGAAGTGACCCACAAGCTACCTTTTCTGTGTGTTTTAGTTACTTTTCTCTCGTTGTTGGGACAGAACACTCGACACCCAAGTTAGGGGAAGAAAGGTTTATTAGCTCACAGTCTGCAGAGGTTTCAGTCTATTGGCCTCTGGGTCCGAGGCAGGGCGGCATGGCAGACCGGCAGCCCACCGGCAGCAAAGTAAAATGAAGAATCCAAGGAATGTATGCAAATAAGCAATGCAAAGAAGCAGCTAATTAGCCTCTTCCTGTATCTTTTATCTAGGCTACCTGTCTCCAGGGCGGCCCGCACTCCCACCCCCAATCTCAGTCTCACATCCTTGATCCCAGCAGAACGATGCCAAACCGATCAATGGATCAATTTAGTAATCACACACTCTAGATCCAGCTATCTCTTACCACATGAGGCTTTGGGGGGACATCTAG
>PVJO010020867.1:0-31275 GCA_004026905.1 Hystrix cristata
GCAAAGACTAAATCTTCAGCCAGATTATGGCATAGAGAATAACTCTTAATGTAACTCTGAGCCAGTTCACTGAACAAGACTGATCTCGGTAGATGAAAGCAAATGGATTTTAGCATTTATCCTACTAAATATAAAGACAGAAAGAATTCAACAGAACAAAAAGAATTCACCAAGGGCTGTATTGACTTACACCATCGGCTGCAGTTACAGTTGTAACCAGTTTAAATTTACAATAATTACCTGTAATTTTTTTCACTGCCTTCTTCATAAGCAAGTTGAGTGGTCAAAATTAACTGCCCCTCCTCCCATGTGAAAGTCATTTATAATGGCAATGATATTTGCAATCTCTCCAACAATATGATATGGCATTGGTTTACTACTTTGTTAAGTTGAGGCAATTCTTGTGCCATCTGTGTGACTTTTCCATAACCCCAGTCCTCAATGTATGTATCTAGAAAGCAGTGTTTGGACAGTTTCTGAGTATGCCCACTTACTTTCCATTATGGAACAGAGGAGATAACCTTGGGTTTGGTCTAGGGAACCTCTCACGGGCGATGTGAGGCAGATCGGATCTAAACCTTTATAGTCACATGGCCTCCATAGGGTCCTACACTGAGAAGTACATCATAGTAAAGTTTCACTTCTTCAGATGAAAATTAATACCACTCAACGCCAAAGTTTAATAATCCCTGAGGGATCTCGATATCCAGATCTTCCTGGTAAATTGCCACTAGGCGCACTGGGGAAGACTATGAAAAAGATCTGAAGTATAAATTATAGGTGTAGTAGGATCTTTTCTTAAGGGGACCTGGCTAAACAGGAGTCTAAATTTGGTGAAGTCTGGGAATTACCTGTGAGCTGCAACTCTATTTTGACAATTCATGAGAGATTTCTTTGACCTAAAACCTTTTTCACTCATACAAAAACAAAACACTAATTTGATGCTCTTCTGTTCCAATCTCAAGGACAACAATGATCAATTAGTCAAAACCAAAAATATCTGTGGTTTCAACTAGTCGGGTTATTGTTCTGGGTCTGATCCTCATGGAACTGGATAGTGAAGAAAAATAAACAAGAAACTGACTACAGAGAAAGGTGAGAAATTGGATGTAGGATGGAAAAAGCATGGACCAAGACTCAGGAGGTTTTGTTTCTTGTGAGGTTTTCATCACATCGCTTTGCCTGTCTGGGCCTTACGTCTTTCCTTATGTGAGACATGTAGTCCTTAGCCTGAGCGCACTGGCTGGCACACTGCTCTCTAGGCCTGCCCAATCACTCCGCCCCCCCCCCCCAAAGAGCAGCTCAATGAATCTGGGGAAGACTCAGAATTAATTTTTGCCAGCTTTGACACTTCATGATTCTGTTACTGCCTGGGTATGATTTTGCATTTAAATTTTCCCTCTTCTGGGTGATTTCGTTTAGTATTTGAACAAAAGGTAGGACTTCTCAGCCAGAACCGTCAGCCTGAGGCTGCTTTACTCCCTAGGATTCCTCACATTTTGACAGATTGTGTTAACTATCAGATACCAGACAAATTCACTGCCTGATGCATCAAATGAAAGTGTGAGTAAGCTCCTACTATTTGTTTTCTAGATTCCTACCTGGAGGTAGTTACACAAAAATCATGAAGTGATGCCATCTGAGTTCCCCCTAGATTGCTGTCACTGGGGGCATCTTAGCTGCCCGATAATCTCACTTTTCTCTCTGATTCTAATCGTGTTCCTCAAAACATCTCTCCAAAGATTCAGCTCCCGTGTCTATCTCCGCCCACCACTCATGTACCATTACAATGACCTTCCCTTCTTCCTTAATCCTGTACTTGATGTTCTAATTCTTGCTAAAACAGTTTGTTCCTTCTCACTTTCCTTTTTCTTCTTATGTCACTTTCTTTCTCAGTCTCAAAATCTCATTGATACAAACGATTCCTAAATCTCAGTCCAAGTTGCAGTCATTTCTTAATTTTGAACCTCACATTTCCAAATGTCTGGTAGATAGTACACTTGACGGCTGGCTTGTGTCCTCAAAATCAATGTGATTTCGAGTAGGATAATCGGTTTTTCTCTGCTTCTCTGACCTATGCAAATCACGTTGCTTTGTATCATTCAGAGTTGAAAACTTGGTAGCCCTCTTTACTCCCACCTTTCACTGTATCTTTATTATAAAATAGTGTCAAGTTCTGTAACTTCTGGTCTAACTCAGGATAATTCTGCCTCAAGGCATTTCCCAGCCACCTTGTTGTGGACTATAGCAGACAGACAGAAGGAGAGACTAGGCGGAAGTTGTGTTGGAGGATCTGACCCAGATACAGAGGATTGACTTCTTTTAAAGGGGTCCTGTGGGATCTAGGACACGTGTCAGGTGTTACTGCAGGATCAGATGGATGCAGTTTATTGCCCACACTCTGATTCTACCCATTTTAGATGCCAGGCCTTTGATGACTGCATTTCTGGCTGCCTTACTGAAGCTTTTGAGGTAATGGTTCAGCATTTCTTTTGTCCTTCAACCAGCCACTTGTTCCCAGTGTTATAGTTTATATCTAGATGTTCCCCAAGAGCTTCATGAGCTCATTGGTGTGGTTTTTGGAAGGTGATCGGATTACTGGGGTTTACAGCTGGCTTGCCGTTGGGAGGTGGGTCTGCTTGGAAGAGTTGGTCAAGGGGTTGTGTGGCTTGGTAAGGTTTATCACCTTCCCTAGTGCCTTGCTTCACTCTCTCTGCTTCCTGGATGCCGTCTTGGGCAGCTTTCTTCTGCCCAGGCCCTTGCATCAGGCTGCTGACTGTGCAAGGAGTAGAACTTCTGAAATGTAAAATATTGAGCCAAAATAAAGCTCTTCTCCTCTGAATTGTGGGTGTAGGGTGTTCTGTCCCCCAATGAGGAAAGTAACAAAGACACCCAGTGTGTCCTTATTTTCTCCTTCTTCCCATCTTCCTCCTTATCCCCATTCCTATTTATTCCTTGTCCTCCTCCTTCTCCTTCTTCCCCTTTCTCTTCTCCTCTTCCTCCTCCTCATTTTACTTCTCTTCATCCTTCTTCCTCCTCCTCTTCTTCCTCTCCTTTCTCTCCTCCTTCTTCTCCCACGTGATTCCCATGTCCTTTTTTCTATCTGACCAGATACCAAGCCATGTTCTCCATTCTGGTTACCTTGATTTAGCACCCCAAAACTGTTCTCCCTTATATTAATTAGGGCCTCAAGTTTTTTGTAGGACTTGCCAGTGCTCTCTCCCAGATTTTAATTCCCATTCCAAGATTTGTTCATGGCGCCCAGTGTTACACCTTTGCATAAAAGTGTGTGTGTGTTATATGCATGCAGGTAGAGGTTTTTTTTTTTTTATTGAGTTGTAAGGGATGGATTATTCTAACAGAAGCCTGGTTAATGAATAAGTAAGAGCTACTAGCTGAGAATAATAACTGTACTGTACTTGGATCAGAGCATTTCACAGTCATTTTCACTATAAATAGTCATATATAGTCATAGAGAATTGAATGCAGCCAGACTGGACTTTTCTTGTTATCATATATGCATTCTGAAAGTGGAAAATTAAGTGACTCCGTGTTACTGAATTCAACTAAGTAATTCTAGGCTTTTTGTGTTCACATTAAGTCTCTTTTCCTGTGATCTAGTGTATTAAAAGTTACTCTGTTGACTCTTAGAACTTTGAGACAAAACGGAATTTTTGGCTGATGTCTTTTAGAGAAGAGCATAAGAGATTTTGTAACATAATGCACAGAAAAATGTTTCCAAATCCTTCACGTGTATTTCTACCAGCACTTGTTTTGGAAGAGCCTTTATCTCACTACTTACTCTTCATTGCCCTTATTGTGCCTAATCCCTTTTACCACTCTTCAAACTCTGACCACTCTTCCCACACTGCCCTTCTTGTGTAAATAAGCACAACCCTTATCTTCCTCCAACCAATTGTCTTCATCTCCTTTGTTGCAGTAGGACCTGAGACCTAGTGGTTCTGGAGAACTCTGTTATCTTCCTTGGAAAGAACTGTATAGGAAAAGGTAGGGCAAAATGATAACCTCTAAATATTATTCCTAAAATTTTTGTTAACCACAGTTAGCAGTTTTATAGTTATACAAACCTGAGATATATAGTTTGGAAAACCTACTGAATACTATATTGACCTAAAAGCAGTCATTAAATACTACCAAAAGGTATTTAATGCTCACAACAAACATATACAAAGTCCAAATTAATCTTAAATATCTATGCATTTAGAACATATTAATGGCTTTTATTTGTATAACATCCTTTGGTAAACAAAGGGTCAGCAGCACCTACTGAATAAATTGAAAATCATAAATTATGTGAGAAATTTTTTTTCTTTCAATGAATGTTCATGGATCATTTGCTGTATACTTACTATCTGCAGATATGAAGAAGATTAAGCACTGGGTATGGCCAGCAAGAAACTTGTAGTGTGTGTGCTAAACAAAAAGTTACTGTGATGTATGACAGATTATAACTGCATGTTAAAGATGTACAAAATATAGTGTAATTGATTCTTCTGGAGGTTTGAAATGTGTAGTAAATACTTCATGCGGGTGATTGCATGCATGTAGCATTTTACAGAATAAAAGGAAGTTGGACAGCAATACAAAAAATTGAAGGGAACTCAAAGACAAGACACAGAAACCACAGAAACAAATGGAAAACAAAATAGCTTGTTTTATTTAGAGACCAACAAGGAGGTGATGCCTTGAGCATTTCACATGGGGGACATTGAGATAGAGGAAATTGGCAGGAGAAAGAGGCAGGTGACAGACCTTAGAGGCTTAGGAAGTTATTATTCAGTCAGTGGAGAGCTCCACAGCTTATCTTCACTATTAGGATAAATAAGATGAGATTTGTATTTTTTACAACTATTCCAGGGCCATCTTTAATAGATCCTGTGATGAAGTTAGGGAAATGTGTTAGAATGTCTTGCTAATAATTTAGAAGAGACATATGTGAGAAACATAACTGAGAATGCAATGCTTGGTATGTAGTAGGTTTATAATAAGCGACAGTTTCTTCTTTTGGCTGACAATTCTCTGAGTTCTTGATGGCAGCTATTATTATCCCCATTTTGCAAGTTGGAGAATTGAGATGCTAGCTCAACTGAGTCTTTCTTGGGGACTCAGATCGTAAATGACAGGGTCAGAGCTACTACTTCTATGCCTCCACTTTTAAGTGTGTTTTGATGTTTAAGAAATTTAGTGGCACAAATAAAACTAGCAAGTTTTTAAATAAGCATAAGATACATTTTTTAGTAAATGTGTACTACAGGCCTGAGTATAAGTCAAATCTATAATCAAGTCATACTTCCGCTGTTCATTCATTTCAGAAATACTTTTGGAGAGCTGATTATGGTTAGTGAACTGGTGGCACAGTGGAGAAAGATACAAAGGTCTTACTCTAATTGAGCTAAATTTCAGTGATTACGTGAACCAATCACCCATCAGTCAAATCAAAGAACAAATAAATTGCATAATGACAAGAAACCCTAAAGTAAAGCTATGTAAAAATTTGGGACCAGAAATGATGGAGAAACTTCTATTCAATAAGGTGTTCGGGGAAGACCTTTCTGAGGAAGTGACATTTAGAATGAGGTGAAGGAACAAAACTTGTGAAGATACAGGAGAAGGTCATTCCAAGGAGGCAGAAGGACCATCAAAGCTAAAGGATTGTTGAAGATAAAGGCACTAAATGAACTAGGTTTGTAATTAGCGATCAGAAGGCAGGTCAATGTGGGTGGTGCTGAATGAATAAGGTAATGTCTAAGAATGAAGGAGGAGAGTAGAAAGAATTTGAAGTTTTTTTTTCTTGTTGTTCTTAAGTGAATAGTGATGTTATTTATAGGAAAAAAAATTGGGTGAAGTTCTGGAGTAAACTCAAGACATGCTAAGATCAGCATGCCAACTGGAAACCTAAGTGGAGAAACTGAGACGCTTGACTATACTAGTGGCTATTCAGGGGAGACGACAGTTACAGAGATAAAGAAGCAGGAGGAATCAGCACGCAATAGAGAACTGAAACTATGGAATCGGATACAATCATTTAGGGAAGAAACTGGAAGACAGAAGAGTGAGATCTTTACGAAGTTTACATTTAGGGAAGATTTCCTGGCACTGAAAACTGAGAAGCAGCTAGTGAGGAAGGATAAACACCAGAAGAAACTCATTTCCTAGAAACAAAGCTACGGAAGCATTCAAGAAAGAGGAAATAAGCAAGTGTGTTCAGTGCTCCCAAGAGATGAAATACAGTGAGACTGAGCACTGAATAATGGATTTGAGAAGAGGAAGGTCACATCAGTAATCTCGACACATGCGGACATTCCTGAGTGATGGGGAGAGAAACCAAATGGAAGTGGCTTAATAGGAAACGAGGAAGTACAAGAGTGATAGCGTCTACGCTGTGATAGTGCATATTCCATGCAGGAATTTAACACTGAGGAGCGCTGGGAAATAGGACCATCAATATGGAGTAAGCAGGGGCTAGTGGGAGGATTTAAAATGAGAGTTATTATGGACTATTTTGTAATGTTGAGACTGACATAGTAGGGAAGAAATGATGCTTCCCGAGAATGTGGGCAGGGGAAGTCTTACCAGATAAATTCATAGTGATACAATTAGCGACTTGGTACTGTGAACAACTTAACTGAGGAGGAGACCAGCTACTATTGATTGCATGTATGCTATGTAGAAGCATTCTAATAAGCTCTTCCCACCACACCTCTGTAGTGTTGTTATCTGTGTATCATCTAATTTGTAGATGAGGCACGTATGTCTTAGAAAGTCGCAATGTCTTCCACAAAGTAGCCTTGGTAAGGTGGTTCCAATTCTGAGTCGGCCAAATCAGAGAATTCATTACTTGACCAGGAAGGAGCCAGGATTACCGCCCAACTCACTGAACGACAGCCATAGGCAATCAGAGATGATAGATTTCTTAATCCTTACTGCCGACCAGAATTTTTATTAAAAACACCAGTGATTTAGCAATAGTTTAGCATCTCTCATTTTGGTTGAGTACTAATTCTGGAATTTTAGGGTGCCCAGAAACTCAACCTAAAGTCCGTCATTTCACAGAAATTATCCTGGAGACAAGTTCTTTGAGTGCATACCACACAGTAGGCGTTTTACCACTGAGGATTTGCGTGCAATTTCTCAGTTCAGTTAGGACAATTCTATTGATCTGTATTAAACCAAAGGCTATACTGGTTTGTGGGGTTATGTTGATAAGTAAGAAGAAATTTCTGTTCCCAAATGTTCAAATAAGGGACAGATTCTAGGTGGATTGCATCTTCTCTAAAGTGATCCTGTCAATAGCATTGACTTGAGGTGTTTTAGGTTGGTGCATCATTTACTTCCTGTGCAAAGCTATAAGACAACCTTGGATTTGGGGAACAGAAAGAAGGGAGACAGACAATCAAAAACAGAGATTTTTTTTTTTCACCAAAAAAGATGACTGATTCATTGATTTTTGTATTGATTCTAAAAACAATGTGAGGAAGTTTATAAAGATACATAAATTAACATAATTAATGCCAGAAATTAGGAAAAAGGAAAGTAACATAACTTTGGGCCAAGAGTAGGGAGAGAATATCTCCTGTAAATTGTGAAGATCTGACCGGGGTAGGAAAAGAATTCATAAACAAATACAGAACAGATACTGTCTAATTGGATAGAAATTGAATAATTATGTTAATAGGTCCTTTTTTATAGTCAGAGATGGCTTTTAATTCTTTTTGTGGATCTGAAATTAAAATTTGGCCATTTTATTTGGCCCTTACTGCAATCATCTTTGTCTCTGTCTCTGTCTGTCTGTTTGTAACTCTCTCCAAAACACTTCTGCAGTGTCATCTCCAGGCAGCACAGATTTCTGTCATACAGATCAGGTCAGCGGGCAATCTTCCTCTTATGCCGCTCACATGTGCCCACCTGGATGCTGTGCAGATGTTCTCCTGTAGGGTACAAAAATCTCCCAACATTAAGTTTTAACTGCATTTCCATAATTGTTCTTTAAATGGTGGCATTCATTTCGTGAGCTGATTTTTCTATGCTAATCAGTGTTCATTTCAAATCTGAACAAACAAAAAAACAATTACAACAACAAGAAAAAACAGAATACTTCCATATTTATAGTTGGTGACTAAAATACCACGAATCATGGCTGTGCCTATCTAATTGCTTGGTCTAACACAGGACCAACACAGACTCCCTCCTTCCCACAGCATTCAGGCTGTAAACAAAATCTACTCTGATTTGTTTTGGAGTCAATTTGATTTGAGAAGGCACTAGGGCTCTGTCAATAGGAAACAAACAAAACCCAATTTCCTTTGAATGGAATTGGGATTATGCTTCGAAGAAATTGTTTTTCTTCTTCTTAAAGGAATTGGGAAACAAGGCTGGAAAACCTTTCCTTTCCCAGTGGCAAAGTACAGGAGCTACTTCAAAACAGAAACTCGGGTGCTTTCCTTCAAATTCTTTGGACAAGGAAAGAGAAAGGGTGGGGGGGAGTTCAAGAATGTGATTAATCGGAATATAGGAGACACAGCTTCGCGGAACAAAGTAGGTTTGGGATTTGGAGTCAAGTGGTTTGGTTTTGATATAGATTTGGCAAAAGTATGGGTCTAGCTAAAACTGTTGTGTGAATGGGGGCAGCCTCGGGTATGTCATGAATCCAGAATTTTCTGCACAAAAACATGGTAACAAGTAATTCGTACTTTATAGAGTTGTAGGAATTAAGCAAAAAGCATTGTGTTTCTGTATACATTTGATCCACAACTCAGATTTAATTGATATTTTTGAAGCTTTACTAAATTCTTTTCTTTTTGTCAACATATATTAATTGTACATATAAATGGGCTTCCAAGAAATGGGTATTTAAATTGTATGGTTTAGGGCAAATATAAATTTCTAATGTTGGCTACAGATTTATTACTCAATAATTTATGGATTTGTTAAATTCTTACAGTTGGAGGAATTTGATCAGATTAACCATCAATCCTAAAAACAGTTATTTTTTCTTTTCCTGTTTGGTCAATGGAAACTTGATTTTCAAAGAAGTCTTTTATTCCAGCATCAGGTACTTATATAATGAGAGATCTGCTTCTGCAGTGTGCACTGAAGTACATGATTGAATTTAACCCCAATCTGGTAAAATACAAAAGTATTTCTGTTTGTTCTAGTGTGGAGTATAACTTGTCATGTTGATGAGATCTCTTATGGAAGACAAAAGAGGGGGATCAACTTTAGTTACAAATATGCAATTGGCCAACACTGCTGCCCTGGCTTTACTATTGATACGTGCCTAGGTCTTAGATTGCTGAAATGTGGCACCACTTTTGGTCAGTATTTGCAGGTCAGTTTCTCCACCTTTGATTTCTGGTGCAGTGTGGTCTGCTTCCTGAAGGCTTTCCAAAAGTTTATGAAAGTGTCCTTATCAACAAATGGTTTTGTCCTTTTCTCTGGCAATTCAGACAATTTTCTTTTTTTGGCAATTCAGGCAAGGCTCAGATATTATATGTGCTTCGTCCCTGACTGTATAAACTCAGCAATATAAACAGAGTTTATATAAACTGAGAAATATAAACTCAGCAATATAAACAGAGTTTATATAAACTGAGAAATATAAACTTACAGGAAGTAAAGGTAGAGGCAGCAAGATTAGTCAGGAAGTGGTTGCAATTATCAAAATATCTATGATAGAACTTCTCAGATTTTAATGTGCAAAGGAATCACAGTGGATTCAACTGTGGTGAGGCGCAAGATCCTTCACTCCTGCTGTGGCTGCATTTGGCTCTCAGACCGAAGTGGCGCTGCTGTGACCATGGTTCGTCTCCACTCTATTCCTTTTCCCTTTGCCTGGACACTGTAGAGCAGCTTCTCTCTACTCAAGCTGTACATTCATTCCAACTGTATTAAAAATACTAATGTCTGACCCTACATCCCAGAAATTATGATTTAATTATCCTGATGGAAAGCTAAAGCATCGATTTTTTTTTTTTAAGTTCTCTAGGCAATTCTAATGCACAGCCAGGAGGCAGAGATTTGGCTGTAATTTATTTGGACTGACCCCAGCTTCACTGCCTGATGCTACTTTCAGGTCTCTGTGGCGTCCGTGTTTCACAGCATGCAAATTACTTACCCTTTGCCGATTCCAGGATCAGAGTCCTGAAATACAGCCTGACTTGTCCAATGGAGCAACTACAGTCGATGGGCACCATCTCCTCATCTGGTCCTCACAGAGCATACTTATTTATTTATTTTTTATTTTGATGTGCCTTGCTTATACATTTATGTCTCCCGAGACTATGTCATTATCCATTATTATTTTACCAGGTCTATGTATAGACTGGTATACACTAGCGCTCTGTACAGGCAGACATAATAAATGAAATAAATCATTGCAGTGTGCTTGATAGGCTCCCAGAAGGTCTCCTTAAAATTTGTCAGTGAGGCATTCAAGTACAGAATGTGGGTGGTATACAGAGCTGCCACCACTTCCCAAAGGTGAGCAGGAAAATTCTAGCTGAAAGGAATGCAGACTAAAAGAAACATCATTTAACTATCTGGCTTCTTGTGTAGAATTGTTCTACTGAAAATTCTAGGATAATATTACATCATAATTTCCTATGCTCATTTATAGAGTTCATTCTTTTATTACTGGATTTTTTAAAAAGTCTATCTATCATCTATCTATATCTACTTTATATATAAGCATGACACATTTAAGGTTCAAAATAAGCATATGCAGCACTATTGAAATTCCCATTTTTCTGGAGAGGTAATTTTGGCATGGAGAGGTTATACAGTGTGGCTGGAATCACACAGATAGAAACTTGGAGATCTAGGATGTAAACAGAGCAGTTTGGGGGCCACAATTATGCCCCAAACTCTACTTCACACTCCCTTATACTATTGTGCTTGCCACAGCTGGCCTGGCCATTTCTGAAGCATTATAACCCTGACTAAAATTCTCTTCTTTGTTCTTCTTCCTTCCTTCCTTCCTTCCTTCCTTCCTTCCTTCCTTCCTTCCTCCCTTCCTTCCTTCTTTCCTTCCTTCCTTTCTTCCTTTCTTTCTCTCTCTCTCTCTCTTTCTTTCTTTCTTTCTTTTCTTTGTGTTCATTTTTGTTCTTCATTTTTACTGCTTAAATCCCATTATGCTCATAATCAACTTATATCTACATCTTTAATGTTACTAAATCCCCTAAATTATCTCTCATATTTTAATGATTTTATGATCTGGTTCCTTCATATCAATTTATAAACATTCTCAAAAATCCAAAACCAAATATATCCAAGGGAACAGAATTGATAGGCTAGAAATAAGCCTATACATTTGATTTTCAAACCTATACCTCTGATTTTCAAGAAAGATGCTACAAACACATAATGGAAAAAGGACATTCTTTTCAATCTTTTCAATAAGCTGTACTGGGAAAATTGGGTATCACATACAGAAGAATGAAACAAGACCACTATCCCTCACCAGTTACAGAAATGAACTCAAAATAAATTAAAAGCATAAACATAAGAGTTTAAATGTAAAACATGAAACTACTGGCTAAAACACAGGGGAAATGTTTTAGGACATTGGAACAAGGAAGGATTATTTTGCACCACGCCAAAGATAGCACAGAAAGCAAATGCTAAAATAGTAAAGTGGGATGATTGTATCAAACTAAAAAGCTTCTTCCCAACAAAGGAAACAATCACCACAATGAAGAGACAGCCTACACCGTGGGAAAACCAGTGACTAGTAGCTTTGGGAAGCTTGTAACAACAGTATGTGCAGCTTTCATTTTGAACATTCTTTTCTTTGATTTGCATGGTGCCCCACCACTCCAGATTCTATCCCGTGAGTCTGGCTGCTAACCTTTCTTCTCTGCATACTTGTCCTCAGCTGTTTAGCAAGCAGTGCTATTCCTCAGGCTCTGCTCCTCCATCCACTTCTCCCCTCACTCAACAATGTCTGTGTAAATTATATTCTGTAGTCTAAGACATTCTGTACCTCTCTACGCTGGATAAACATAAACAACCCCTCTGAGTTCTCAGTGAACGCCTCCACTGAACTCAAGTATTCCAGCAGTCCACAAAAACTGACATCTTTCAAAATGAACTAATGGGTTTCCCCACATACCCTGTATTATGCCAAAATGACTGGTATATTCTTCATCTACTTACGCCACTTGCATCTCCAGAATCATCTCGAACATCCTTCTGTCGCTTCTTTTCATTTCCACCACTTCCCTCTCTTAATGGCTCTGGTTACAATGGTTCTCATCTATCCTATTTGTTCTCCACATAGTTGGTATTTTTTAAAATGAAATGCTTTCATTTTATTTTACATTAAGATTGAAATATTTTCTGTAAAATAACCCTGATCATGCCAACCAACTAAAGAAACCAGCGAAAACTTCTCTCCCCACTTTCATTTACCAACACTTGTTGTAAGACTTAGGACAAGAGACCAAGTTGTTGAACTCTGCCTCTGAGTCTATCATGTCTTGCCATTTCTTTTACCTGTAGACTAATCTTGTGGTTTTCTCTTTTTCTCTTCCGTCACCACCTGTCTGCACTTCAGCTACATTAGATTTCAGCTGTGAGTCTTCACTTTCAACATATCCATCATCCCCTACCACAGAACTTAACACATGCTGTTCTCTGAATGGATGCTCATGGGCTTCTTTTCTCTGCTAGTTAGGTACTGTTTGGTTTTCTCTCTTAGTTAGGTACTGTTAGCTGATCTCAACTCATCCTTTTCTTAGCAAATCAATCCCCCACATTGCTTACTATGTAAAATTCCTTTATAATATCGATCTCACAGTGTTCTGTATTTTCTATTCCCACAGATCAGAGTTTAACATACAATTAAACTTCAGTCAATATCAGTCTTCCTTAGAAGACTATAAGCTTTATGAAGACAGAGGCCTTGTCTATACTCACCCCCCTCAATGCCTACCATAATGGCTGTGAGTCATGCAGTTGATATTTTGTTTGATGATTTAAAAAGTGTCATTCACTCTGTTTTTAAGACTCTATTAAGGCTTCTTGTGCTTAAGAAATTTCTCTGCTATTTGATTTTCTTTTTCTCCATTTTGTAGAAGTGATTATTTTAGGTGGCTAGATTTTCTGAGGCCTTAAAAATGTTTAGTCAAACTTTAACTTTTGATCATCCCAAATACTTTTCATTCTAAATTATATAAAAATGTATCTGAAATCCAAATGCTGATACTAATTCTTGAGAGTCATTTTGTCTTCCCCATTGCAGAATCACATTCCTCTTCTGAGTTAAGCCTGAAACTTGTGCAAATGGCCCCCAAATTTGGTCCTCCAGCAGGTGAATGAGCAGATTCTGGGAGCGACAAAGAACACAAAGATACTTCTTTTTCCATTTCCACATTTTGCTCAGCTGAAAACTGCTTGACTATGTGCCTTCTCCTTTTCTGTTTCTTGAGGTTTCTGGGGAAGGGTTATTTAATGATTTTTTTTCAAGCATTTTAGTCTTTCCACATGATTGCCCCTTTCTCCCATGCCTGGCACACACAGTGCACAGAACCACACATGTCTGAGAGGGAGAAATTCTTTGCAGCCTCTTACCTGAGCAGTAACAGATGCTCACTGCAGAAATTGGCTTCAGACTGATGCACATAGAATAATCAGCCTTCCCAAATCAGACTCTCTATGACAGCAAGGAGCGTGATTCAGGTTAGAGTTGAATATATGAAAATGAAAAGAGCATTGAAGGAAGGCTCCTTGAGTGTCAGAATGTCAACACTGCAGGTCATGAGGAAACTGAGGCCCAGAGTACTTTGATAATTTGGTTCCATAGCAAAAATGGCTATCAAGGACAAGATTCTTCTCCTTCCCAGGCCTCTTTGGAGACCAGCCACTACAAACATGCTGATAGGCTCTTACACTGTGACCATCCTCTTTGATCTGATAGTGCCTATCATATCTGTAATCTCTCTCTGAATTAAACCTGTAAGAAAACAAGTGTAAAGGATGAACAAATCTAAAGACCTTTTTTGTGTATTTTTCAGAGAAGATTTTAGAAGCTATTTTTGTTTCTATTTCTCATTGAACCATAAGAAAAGTATAATATTTTATATGTAATCATGTATCCTACTGATTAAATTTTCTACCTGTTCTTGAGCCAGTTTTCATCTAGCATGGGGCAGTCACTCCTAGAAGTGAGGAAGGGCCGTGTGGAGCAAGCTATAATTGAAGCAGATGGGAACAGGATATGTCAAATGGCTACAGAGGGTAAAGAAGCCATCTCTGTAGTCACCTCAATAAATAGCAGAATTATTTTGAGTAGTTAAGTTGATTTCTTAAATATTCTCTGAAAATTACATTCTTACTTGTACTCCATAAGGATCAGCCATCACCATTCTCTTCTGTTTTTCTTGATCCCATGAAGAGCCCCTGTCTATGTTTCTACCTACCATGACCTCAGTATCTTCTTTTACCATATCTGACACCATTTTTTTGGCTAAGCTGTCTCTTTGTTTATCTCTGCGGTCTCTGAGTAGAATATTATTTCTCTTGGACTGGATATCCTTCCCTAACAAGTAGTAGAGTTTGCTCTTTTCTCCTTTCATGGCTGCCCTATATTGTGGACATGTCTGATCAAAGAGCTCATGTTATTCCTGGTGTAGGAGTCCTACCAGGACAAGTCATTTCCTGAGTGAGGATACTTGTTCATGGCCTAGACATACAACTGTCCTTCATCTTCATTCACTGGTTTTGACTCTTCTCTGCTCAATCAGGTGTCTGCCTTCCATATGATTAGCTCTAGCTCCAATCATAGTTCCAGAGCAAGACCTTGACCTAATCCCTGTGACTGCTTGAGATATTACAGACAACCTGTAATTGTAGAAATGAACTAATAAGAAATTTTTGGCCCAATTCCTTTAGTGACACTAAATGCCCCATTATGACAAACATTTTTTCATTTATTTGTTTTAAAGCACCAATAATGGCAATAATCGAAGACTCTCAAACTAATTAGTTCAAGTGTTAAAAATGTAGTGGATGGGGCTAGGGATTTAGCACAGTGGTTAGAGTGCTTGCCTTGCAAGCACAAGGACCTGAGTTTGATCCCCAGCACCAAAAAAAAAAAACAAACATATATATATATATATATATATATATATATATATATATATATATATATATATAAAGTAGAAAAATGTAATTAGGAGGCTTATTCTGCTCAACTCAAAAACAAAGAGAAGATGCCTTGTGGAGACATTGTTTCAGTGGAAAAATCTATGAGATACTGAAGAGAGCAGATCACTGTCCTTGGATAACCAGATAATTTAGAATCTGAAAGATATGATTAATCTTGAGTATACCACAATAAGACCTCTTCATAGTTGGAATATCTTTGGTGGTTGCCTAAAAATTCATAGCCAAAAAGTACAAATGGCAGATGGTTATTCTCTCTGTTATGTGTGTCTCAAAATTTGGCAAGAATATAATATGACAAGAAAGAAAATGATTTTATAAACTTTAGTCATCTCTCAGAATTCATGGAGTTGATTTCAGGATACCCAGTGGATACCAAAATCTACTGATGCCCGAGTTCCTGTTATAACATGGTATAGTGTTTGCATATAAATGACACACATTCTCTCACATATTTATTTATTTTAAAAATCCTATCTAGGCTACTTATAATACCTCGTACAACATATGTGCTATATTAATAGTTGTCATACTCTATTATTTAGGTAATAATCACAAGAAAACCGAGTCTGCACATGTTCAGCACAACTGCAATTTAAAAAAACATTTTCAATTCATGATTGCAAATGCAGAACCTGGGAATATGGAAGTCCAGTGGTACTTCCGTTGACTTTCACGAGCTACTTAAAATTCAAGTTTTAAATTAGAAATGAAAATATAACTTCCTTAAAAGAATTTTCTATGATAATCATAGCTATGCCTTTTATGTGCCAGATACTGTATTTTATAACCTTCATAACACTGTAAAATAGATATTAAAGGCTCTATTTTCTGAATGAGAAAAACAGATGGATTGGTGAAGTGGAGAACTGCATCTAGGATTATGCAGCTAATAGGTAGAAAAAACACTGGAATTGGTCCAGAAATGCCTGACTTCAGGTCTTTGCAAAACACCTTGCAGTCACTTTACATTATCTAGAGAGCCGTGTTTTTGATAAGTTGTTTCTAATTTCAACTAAGGTGGTAATTTCATCAGCCAGGCATTATATGTGATATATTATGCACAACATTTTTGTTTCAAAATAGCCACTATTTACGAGGTGATTGAGGTGGGGAATGGATTCATGTGAGTTGGCCTGCAAACAGCAAAATCACCATTTCACTATTGAAAGTGCACAACTAATGCAATTTTGAAAACAAGAATGTAGTGAGCCTGCATCAATTTGAAAAAATGCATTAGTTTTTACTGGATGGCAGAGGAAAGGGTAAAAAGGACAAATGAGTAGCAAGAGCTTCAGAGAAGGTGCTACTAGCTTTCTGTCATATTCCAAGGGATTGGGGGGCCTCTTGGCTATGCAAGTGGAGGTGAGAGTGACTTGTTTCCAACTGTCATATTTTTAAGTCACATACATAAATCTTTCTTATTCATCTCATTGGTGACTGAATTTACTTCTGGTGGTACCCTAGTGAAAAAATGAGATCATTCTGTATTAATCTGTTAGAGCCTAAATCCATGGAAATGTGTTCTCATAAGAGACAGAAGAGGAGAGAGACAAAGGGAGAAGGCAGAAGCAGAGACTGAAATTTTGCAGCCACATGCCAAGCAGTAACTGTGGTCACCGGAAGCTGGAAGAGGCAAGGGAGGATTCTCTCCTGCAGCACAGGAAGGGTCCTACGGGCATCTTGACTTCTGACTAATGGCCTCCACAGCAGGTGAGAAAATATGAATGTGTTAAGTACTTCAGTTGATGGTAATTTGTACATAGCTTTGGGCAATTAATGTAATGTGAGTGCAAGTCTCTCTCCCACAAATTTTTCTATGTCTTGCTCATGCCAAAAGAGAGCTGACCGCTCACCCTTCTGCCAAACTACATGCAAAATCATGTTGCATGAACTGAAATGAATTCACACTTTACCTTTCCCCCGAAGACCTCAATCCCTACAATGTGTTTGGCTAGTAAAGACTTGAACACATCTTTAAGACGAACAAGCAGATCTTTGGGAGTCTTTTCCAGGATGCTTTTTGATTAGCAGTGAGATTACACTGCAGAATGCTGTGTCTGCAGGATCGAGGACTATATTCCTGGAGATGGGAGTAGTAAGAACAGAGTGGGCCACTGCTTTGGATTTTTTAAATTAGACTTTTATTTAACAGTCTATGGGAATGATGTTCATACTGACAACTTTCTAAGATCTTGAGCTAATATTTTAATCTACAGAGAATCAAAATCTATGAGTGCATTCAGAGTAGCTTCAAGTAACATATATTTCATAGTTTAGAATAAGTTAGTAAAAGCAGGAGGTTAAAATAGGAGTAACAGACAAGGACTTCTGTTTGCCTCTGCTAGTGTGTGGTATAGGTGCTCAATAGAGTTTTCACCCCACCCTGCTCTGCTCTTTACCTCTCCCTTCCTATATATTCAGGTAGTTAGGGATTGAGTTTTCTGGTTTGAATTTAATAGTTGGGTGCATCTTTAATCATTTAGGATTGATGACACTTTGAATATATGCCCCTTCTCTTTGATATCAAATTCATTCTACATAATACTATCAGAGTGGCTAGTCGACAAGATTTGGTATGACGTTGCATGTCGTGGCGTGAAGAGAAATTGCATCTGCTGTTTCTTTATGGGAATAGCAACAACCCAGGAAAAGTTGTTCTGTGCAGAACTCAAGCACGGGGCCATAGAACACTGCCTGTTCCTACTGCCCCATACAGGTCTTCACTCAGATTCCTAATCAAACCACTCTCCAAATAACACGTTCGCATAGGTGCTGTAAATCCGCGTGATGCCAAGTGAATTTTTAAATAACTGGATGCTTTAAATAAGGAGAATTTGGGCAGAGGAAAGTTGGAGTTAGCCCAAGTTTGAGAAAATGACTCTGGAATGGGCAGGACTGGAAGAAGCCCAAACATTTAAGTGCATAAAAACAAGGAAACATTCCCTCCTTCTTTCCATCAATTTCGTACCTAATAGCACACCTCTCATTGAAGCATTTTTCCTAGGAGCCATTGTTAGGTGTAAGATCAAGTAAAACCTACTAAATATCTAAAACCTGTCAAGATAATGGTTTCCAATTTTATATACTTTGTCTTATTCAATCGTGAAAGATAACAACGTTAGGACAGAATTATTATCCAGGTTAAACAGAAACTAAGAGTCAGAAAATATCATTACTTGTCCCAAACTACACCCTGAACAAACCTCTGAGATGGAATTTCAGCTCCACTCTTTAGCACCGAATTTATTATTTATTTCTCTTTTCTTCTTGTCTACAAATGAATTCATCAATGTTTTTTAATACGCAATAAGGAGCATGTATATGAATACAGGTTTTCTCAAAGGGCATTATTTCACAGTAGCTTTTACCATGACAGTAACGCCAAAAATGGGTTCTTTAGAATAAGTTATAGTAGCAGATCATTATGTACAGGGAAATTTAATTTTACAAAAACCAAAATTTCCCTTCAAACTACAAGCATTTAATTTTTAATGTGCTAATTTTAATTAAGTTTAATTAATGCTGCTGAGCTTGGTAAACTTATAGAACTTCAAATGACACCCTCAGAAGCCCTGAAACATCTTTCTTACTTGTCGTAATCAGCCTTCTGGCTCAATCCCAACTCATGCCTCATTGGAAAGTGCTTACTCTTTGCTCTTTCTGAATTCATGCTATCATTTATCTATTTGTTATATGAAATCCAATTTGCAATTGAATCTTTGTCCAGTACTTTATCAGAGAGACAGAGATGAGCTCTGAGATGATTCATTTTCTTGAGAAGTATGACTGAGTTCTGCTGCCCCCTGCCGAGTGGAACAGCCAGGCTGTGTCCTGAGAGTTGGCTGGAATTCATTGTTCGTCTTGTTATACTTATACCCCAATTGGTGCTCCTGAAATGATTCTTCCTTCAGTCCTATCCTGAAAATTAGTGTTAAATGAAAGACCTGGAAGCCTTTTGTATCTAATCCCCCACGGTCTTTATACTCTGTTTCCGGTTTCTTGAAAAATACAGAGCAGATACCAATAGATATTCCTCAAGTTGCTAAGCAAGGAGACAACATTGAGGCTGCTTGTTCAGACTTAAAGTACTGGAAATACTCTAGAAGGTGTCAGAGGTAGAAGCTTTAAAATTTTCCAGACTGAAGATTCTAGACATTACTGAAGTTACAATTCCTAAATTCAATCCATGGAAAAGTTCTACAGATTTTCTTGAGGCTGCCTCAGGTTATTTGGCTAAATTCCTTACTCTTGTTCTTACTCTGCAGGTTTAATCTCTTTTCTCCATTGTATAACTCTATCTTCTTTCTTGTTATCAACTATGAACAATTTCTGCTCTCACTTAATGACAGTCTCCCTACCAGGGCACTGGAGTCCAGCTCCTCACCCTTCTGAAGGAATCCTCCTTTTGTTTCTGATTATCTCTCTCTGCTGGACAGAGACATATAAAATAAAAACTCTTGATTTCACTTCCCTTGTTAGCTACTAACTTATTTCTTTGTTCCTCTACGTAGGAAAACTCTTCACAGGGTTAATCTACCAACTCCCTATGCTTCTAATTTTTAAAAATATACTTTTCAGGCTTTTATTTCCGTTGCCAGTTTAGAGCTGCATCCCCCAAGCCACCATTTTCTAAATTCATGGATCATTTCTAAATTTTCATCTAACTTGTCCTATTAACAAAGGTAACATGGTGGAGTGCTTCCCCTCCACTATGATCTAGTCATCTGTCTGCCAGGTACCCACTTTCCTTGCTCTCTTCCATTGATCATGTCTTCTTTTTCTTAGTCTCCTTTTCTGGCTTTATTTTGTCATCTCCCATCACTTCTCAAATCATCACCAATGAAGTCATCTCTCTTTACCGCTAGGCCGCATGTTCAACTGCCAACTTAGATATTCCTGATTTAACACTTTAGCACTTAGTATTCCTGATTTAACATATCCAAATACATTCTGGGGAATTTCTTCTTTCCTACCTGAGTCTAGTCCACCTGCAATTATTTTCTATCTCAGCTGGTAGCAAGTCCAGCTCTCAGTTGCCCAGTTCAAATATTTTTTTTTAAATTTGACTCTTTTTATGATACAAACTGTATCCAATCCATTAGAAAATCTTGCTGGTCCAACCTTCAGAATATATTTAGAACTCAATCACTTCTTACATGCCTCAGAGCAAAACCCCAGACCCAAGTTCCCCATCACCTTAATCCTGGGTGATTCCAGTAGCCATCTAACTACTTTCCCTCTTTCAGCCCTTGCTCCCCTTCTTTCTCTTCTGAACAGCACAACCACAGAAATTATTTTGAAACAGAAGTCAAAGCATGCCCTCCTCTTATCCCAAAACCTTCAATGACAGTCCATTAAGTTTTGAATGAAAAGCCAGGTCTTTGCATTTTATAGCAGAAGTAATGGTTTGCTCACATAACTGTTATTTGTGAAACAGATTAATCATTTACTTAGTATAAGAATCACAAGAATGGATATTCCTTAAGAATCCCTCTACATTTTTGTGATGAAAAAGACGGATTGATAAAATGGTACATAAAAGATGAAAAAACTTAGATAATTTTATCATAGTCAACTCAGTAAGCAAGTATTAGGCATCACCACAAATAAAACAGCATATTAGGCCAGCTGGTAGTTAAAAACATGGACTAATACCCTAGGAACCTATCTAGCTGAATAGTCATACAGACACATAACTTACAAGTGATTCTGTAGGGCAGAGTGTGATGTATGCCCGAGTAGAAATCCAAACTGCTAATGGAGCAGAGACTAGGATCTGAGAATGAGCTGGTATTCAGAGTTCTGAACTTTCAAAGAGATTTGAACAGATCAGGGTAGAGGTTGGGACTTAATGCTGAAGGAAGAAATTCCACAAGGAAATAGAAGTAGGAGAAATTACATGAAAGGAAAAAAATGTTCCAAATATATTACAGTCACAGTGAATAGTCTGATGACTGTGGGGTGAGACACTTAGCTTGCAGTGGGGTCCTGGGGAAGTTGTGTGCAGGCACGAGCAGCAACAAATGACACAAGATGTAACAGAGCCAAGGACTGTTGGTATAGGATCTTGAATGTCAAGCCTAGAAATGCGTAGGCTTTTCTCTATTCTGAGGGGAGTCATTACAAATCTTGAGGGAGTGTTTTACTTGATTCACAGCTTTAGTTTAATTAACCCAGTTATGATTTATTAAATAGCCAATCTGTCCTCATTATTGTCCTCGAGACTGTGATATTCATAAAAATCACTTATGCTGCTGGGCAAAAACACAAATTCAAAGGCTTATGTCTTGTTCTTATATGGCAGGTTGGTCATGAGCCCTAGATATTGACATTTAACACAAGCCCAAGAGTGGGTCTGTGTTCAGCTGACATGAAAACTAAAATACTGATGAATAGCGTAAAAAGTAGTAGAAGATGCTAACTGCTTTTGTTCTTGCATAGCCTATGTTTTAATTTGGAAATCAAGATATCCATTTCTTGATTGAAAAAGTGAAAAATACTTCAAAGCTAAGCAATATCAACATAAAATACTTTATATTTTCTCTAGTTTTTTTTATCTATTTGTACTTAGAAGTATCTTCTCTATGCTGTTTATCTCTAGTGAAGAAAATCTTGTAATTTACGGATAATTAAAATTTTCTAGGTTTTTTTCCTGTGAGGCTTTAATTTAATTTTTGTACCTAAGACCCACCTATGTTCCCCAATAATTAATCATATATAACATTCTTTCTAAGTATATTTGTGATTTTTTCTTAGTCATATAGGAATTACAAGGAATTACTTTGTATTAGGTTGAAACTATAAATTCTAGAAATTTTTAATTCGTTCTTATAAAATTTAAAGCTCCTGAAAGTAGAACAATAAAATGAACATCAATATGCTCCTCTCTTAGATTTTTAGCAAACTGCTCTCTGATTTATCCTAGTCCCCAAGTACATCCATTTATCGCAAGGAGAGAAGGGAGAAGACAGTCTTAAAACTGTATTTGCCTGAATCTTTTGTCAGCATTGAAATGTGCGGTAAAATGTAGCTGTGTACTTGGAGCAATTTATGCGGCTTGGTGTCACATGAAAAACACCAAAATCTGACTTGGAACCTTATACTCTAGACTGGGTTTAATCTTCACTCTCTCTATGACCAATAATCAAATCATTCATTATGGGTTTCCACATTTGCTTCTTTTTAATATGAGCAAAATAATAGGCTAAAATGGGAGAGTATGTTAACCTGAGGACAGAGGGAAGGTTCAGAAGGTAAGGAGAAAAATGAGATTTACAACAAAAGCTGAGAAGTTACTCAGATGATAGGACAGATGATCACAAATTTTAAAATACAAAATAGTGAACACAAAGCAAATATCGTTAAACTTAGAGTGATCTAAAGATGGGAATAGGCCTTGTCATACCCCAGATGTGTGATTGATAATGCATATGAAACAGCAGGCAAATTATCAGTTATTACGGGCTCTCTTTCAGTCGTGATCTATGTTTAATGAAAATTATAAATGATTTGCAACAACAATTGGTTGTATTGAGGATGCATGCCATAGAAGAGGCCGAGTTATACTTTGTAACACACGATTTTTCAAAATAAAGTATTCAGGAGTGAGTTCAGGTCATTCGGTACTGGACAGCCACTGTGTATACAATACCCGCTCTCTACATGTTGACAGATGAACACACTCAGAGTACTGAAGGAAGCACACGGAAGAAAGATGGTCGGTCACACCTGAAAAACGGACAGACAGAATATTCTTGTGGTGATGAAGTCGTGCCCAGTGAGGTGGGAGGGAGTGATGGGCCAGGAGATCCTGATCAGCCACATAACAATCATCACTCTATTCTCGCCATCGTCACGGACATTGGCCCGATTGGCAAAGAGTCCTCGTTAGCTGTACTTCTCTGTTGTCCAGTTTCCTGGTATGTTTGACTACTTATAGGGCAGCTAGTAACCAAATCAAAGATTCATGGTTAATTTGTGGGTTAATGAGCCCACAGAAAGCACTTTAACTAATTCCCCTTATAGTGACAAAAGAGACAGGACTAAATCTGAGCATTCGCCCTGGAGATGCTCGAAGTCTCAACACGAGCACACAGCTGACACGCAGAAGATGAATGAGAATCTGCATTCTATTCGAACTTAGGTTTTTCTTGGGGTAATCAATGATCAAATAGTCGTCAAAATGTGAATTTCATTAGCGCAAAATGGAGTTTATTTTTCCGCATATTTTCTCTTCATGGATGCTCTGTTCTAATCAACAGTTCCATCAATTTCCTGGCCACCTAAACCTGAAGAATTGCATAGCACCCTGTATGCTTTTTCACAGGTCAATAATAAAAGGCAAATTTGCTAGCAACTGTTTGAGATTTAGGTGTTTTGAATCATACTACGTTGAGTAGGTGATGTTAGCAGGCTATGTAGATGAGGAAAATAAGATTGATGGTGACATATATATATAGTATGATTATATATAAATGTGTAATAAATGTATAACTGGGATTAATGGGATCATATATTTCACATGTGACAGAAAACATGTTATGTTACGGTGTTAGTGTGTGATAAGCAAAATATGGAGAATGGGAATTCTAAAAATCAATTAGCCTGGCTTCTTGAGGTACACACACACACACACACACACACACACGTATATGTATATGTATATTATAGCTGGAAATAAATTAGGTTTCTAGAAGAATCTATAGACATCTGTAGAAAATCTTAGAAATCAGGCTTGGCAAAGGAAAACATTCAAAGAGATTCTAAGGAAATAGTGCATTAGACATTCTTGCTAACTTAGGAATTCTCAGTAGTATGGCCACTGAATTCCCTTGTATGTGTGTGGTCCCAGGCTTTGGACCCAGGGCCTATGCACTGAGTTAAATCCCCAGCAATTTTTATTTTTAATTCTGCAGCAAGGCTTGGCCGAACCAATTAGTTGCTAGGCTGGTCTCACACTTGTGCTCTTTCTGCCTCAGCCTTCCAGAGTGCTGAGATTATAGGCATGTGCCAATATGGCAGGCTTCCACTGAATTCTTGTCCTTTTATTTAAAAAGAAAAACTCTTAAAATCCATTCACTTATAAATGAAAATGCAGACACAAAACAAATGCATAATGTGAATTGCAATAAGGCAAATATCTGCAAGTGCCTTACAACCATTCTCATCAACCCCTCTGATGTGCATCTTTCCTACTAGTTTTCAGTCCACTCCCTCCCTCAAATGCAATCAGGAAATTAAAGGGGACAATGAAGATGCAATACCCCTTGTGACCTCTCCTTGTAACTCATGTGCCGGGTGTGGTGGTGAACCCCTGTAATCACAGCACTTGGGAGGTAGAGGCAGGAGGATCTCCATGAGTTCAAGGCCAGCGTGGGCTACACAGTGAGCTCAAGGCCAGCCTGGACTACACAGTGAGACCCTGTCTCAAAAAACAAAAACCAAACCAAAACAAAACAAAAACAACAACAAAAAACAACTCATGTGCCATCTTTCCCACTGTACTCTATTGATCAGTTCTGTAGCAGTGTAGCAGAGGATGATATTAAAAGACAAGACTCATTGGGTTCAACCCACTTTATATATTTTTCTAATTCTGAATTATGCTGTTATTTTGCCTAATATGTGTTTCTAAAAGTCTATTTTCTCTTCACTATGGAAGTTTACTGTTTTGTGCTGTTCTTTCAGCAAGTTTTTCTGGTGTGCTTTTGTTATTTGGGGGAAAAATGTGTATTATTCTCTTTTCCCTTATGAAAAATTTTTATTCTATGATTTGTCTCTGGTACTTTCCTATCGCTACTTGGTTAAATTGTCTTTCTTGGACTTTTAAGAGATGTGGTTCAGAGCAGCTATTGCAGTTTCACAGAGATTTCTCCTTTTGCCTCCCTGGAGTGTTCGAACAGACGGCAGCCTGCTTTCTCAGATACTTGGACTCGCTTCCTCACCACGGTGTTCATCTGGACCCCTTTTTGTTACAATTCTCCTTAATTTTGATTATATTCTCATCAGTTTCTCCTCAGTATAAGGCTTTTACCCACACAGAATCCTAACGAATAGGTTTTTTGTTTGTTTGCTTGTTTTGGTGCCGGGGATTGAACGTGGGGTCTCACGCTTGCTAGGCAAGCGCTCTAACCACTGAGCTAAAGCCCCAGCCCCTAACGGATAGGTTTAAATGTTCACAAGGTGTAGATTATTCCAACTCAGTATTTGCTGTAGAACCTTTGCGTTAACACACTGGAAGGTTGAACAAAACCCTTCCCGTTTTAGCTGCCGCTGTCCTCCAGTGGGCCCTCTGTGCTTTCGAATGAATACTTATTTCCTGTTTCACAGTTCAGCTCTTCTTAGGCGCAGGAGATGTTCTGTTGCCTCCCTGTCCTGTCTCATGGACAGTGGTGGTTGCTCTGTGGATCCAGTAGCTAGTGGGAGTGTGTCTTCACCAATTATATTTTCGAGTTAGGGGGATGCATTGCCACCTAATGTTTTGTATGAGTTTTTTGTACATTTTTAGTTTCGATATACTTGCCCACTTTGCTTTTATATAGATACTTAAACAGATTTAAAGTGATGCTGCCAACACCCACCATTGTCCCAAGTCCCCCCAGCGACTTGCAGTCTTACTGTAAATGCTGCTGCCATAAATACTTTTTTTATTTGTGTCACTTCTTCTGGATCATGCTTGATTACCTGATCAATGGAATATTCTACTACCAATGGGCAGTTAGATGACGCATATGGTCCTAACTGCTCATAGCGTACACCCAGTTATGTACACACCCACATAGGCAGGCACACACGCATGCATATGAACTTCCTCATCTACAAAAATAGAAGTTTCTGGGTGTCATTAATTTGTATACCCAGTTCAAGGTCAATAATTTTGGTCTTTTACTCTCCTAAGTCTTTATGATCCTGCATCAATATTTTAAAAGCTATAAACAAAAATCTAAAGTTAAGACCACTAATGCAGACCATGTGCAACACAAGAGGAAAGAAACAGAAATAAATGGAAATTGGTTTTAAAAATATAAACACATATTTTGACATGTACCTAATTATATGTTTTAGCTAAATGTCAGATGGCTAAGTGTTAAAACCAATAGTAGTGGAAACATAAATGTTTTCAGAATACATGTTTAGGGTGCAAGAAAACATTTTAAATATTATTAGAAATATAGATATCATCGAATTTTTAATATTAAAGTTTTAGTCATCAAATTTTGTAAATTTTGTATGATGATGCAGAGACAATAGTTTCAGCTGTCAGCTGCCAGACTGCTTTTATATCATCAGAGTTCACATCTTGAGCCTATACAGTTATTTTCAGGGCTTGGGGATTTAGCTCAGTGGTAGAGCTCTTGCCTAGCAAGTGCAAGGCCCTGAGTTCGATCCCCAGCACACCCCTCTCCCCCAAAATAAATCTTTTCTTTCAGCTTGAATGTTTAAGAAACACGATTTTTTGGCTAGGTTATTTGTTATAATACTCCTTTTTATTTCATGCTATTCAAAATATTTAATTTATTAGAATCAATGAAGATTTGTAAAAGATGTGGTTAAATGTGCCATCAGAACCATTATTCCCCTTGAAACTCTTAAGGTAGCAAGTTTGATACTGTGCTTTTAATTCATGTTCACTTGTCTGCTGGTCGTTGTTACACTATTTCTGTTTGAATATTATTTTCCTATTTCTCAATACATATGCCCTTATAGAGCTTTTCTTAAAATATACAGGCCCTCAATTCAGCTAAATAAGTTAAACGTATATATAAAATTTAGTTTTTTTGTGGAGTAATACATTTTAAAACATATATCAGTACCTAGCAGATTCTATGCATGACAAGCTCTCTAAAAAATAGAAATAATAGATCTATCCTTCCATAGCACCTATTTCATATGCATGTGCACATATATACACATTGAGGTTTATATTTAAAATGATATTTGTATTTTCTCTCTTTGTGAAATCTTTATGAAAGGGAAGAATTTTAAGCATTATTTCTATTTTGGTACTTAAGAAGAAAAAGCAAATAAACCATAAGAAGAACAATTGAAAAATAATACAGTGAAGTCCCTAACTTACAAGCAAGTTCCATTCTGGGAGAACATTTGTAAGTTGGACTCATTCATAAATCCCACAAGGTGAGTCTTACACTGTATTTTTACTTTTGTTCCCATGGTCATTACTTCCTAGCAGTCCCCTCAATGTCACCCCTGCTTTTCCCCTTGCTTCCAGACATCTGGACTCTGACTGAGAATGATACTACTGTATGCTATCGCACAGTACAGTATGCACACAACAACACAATTGTGAGTGTCCGGCAGACACACGAACTACTCCTCAGACAAAGGACAGATAGCTAGAATATATAAAGTACTCAAAAAGGTGAGGCATGCCAGATGTAAAGACCCAATCAAAAATGGGCGTCTGAAATGAATAGACATTTCTTTTTTTGGGAGGTGGGGGTGCTGGGGATCGAACTCAGGGCCTTGCACTTGCTAGGCAAGCGCTGTACTACTTGAGCTAAATCCCCAAGCCCCAAGAATAGACGCTCCTGAGATGAAGAATTCCAAATGACCAATAAATACATAGAAAAAATGTTCAACATTGCTGACCATTCAAGAAATGTAAATTAAAATAAGACTGAGATTCTCACTTCAGAAAGAATGGCCATCTTCAAGAAATCAAACAATAACGAATGCTGGTGAGGCTCTTGGAAAAAAGGAATCCATCTTCATTGCTGGTGGGAGTGTAAATTGATACAACCACTACGGAAATAAGTATGGAGATTCCTCAAAAAATCTACAACTAGACATTCTAATTGACCTAGCTATTCCTTTTCTAGGTATCTTCTCAAAAGATTTAAAGACATAATGCCACAGTGATATATGCATACTATGTTTTATCAGCACAATTCATAATAACTAAATCTTGGAAACGGCCTATATGGGTATCAACAGATGAATGGCTATAGAAAATGTAGCATTTATAACCAGTGGAGCACTACTCTGGCATAAAGAAAGATAAACTTGAGTCATTTGTAGGAAAATGGACACACCTTGAGATCATAATGTTAAATGAAGTAAATCATACACACAAGTTTAAATATTGCATGTTTTCTCTTATATGAAAAACAAAATATATGCATAAATTGTGAAATAAAAGACAGACAGTAGGAAAAAAGATAGAGAAAGTTATTGTTATCTATCATGGATACCTTGATTTAGTATAATTGGCTTATCTGTTTTATATGTTTTTTTGCCCATTAGTCAGATTGTTAATCTGTATATATGATACTTATCTTTATAATGACTTATGAATAAATGAATCTGATGCTGGCAAAATAAAAGGAGGGGTGGAGGGAAGGGGGAAGAAAATTAATAGAGATGTGTTATATACGTGTACCAATTCCCTCTCATGAATATCATTATGTACTGCAAACATGAACTAATAAAAATTAAAATTAAAAAAAAGAAATGTGTATGACCTTACTGTGGGAATTTTCTTATTTATATGGAAGTAATGATATTTTTGACACAGGTAAAAACCAAGCCCTATGTCGAGGTCTTGGCAGAAATCATGTGATTTTTGTGTTTTTTTTTTTTATGTATGTGTGCTGATGTGTGGCAGTAGCTTGAATAGACAAGAATGAACGATTGTTGAATTAATAATCAAACATTTTTTTAAAATGTCACATGTAAAGAAATGCACAGATTAAAAAAACAACTTTATTTCCTAGGGGCATAAAAGGGAATCGGTGTTTTGTCTTGAGAGGGTCAATGAAAACTCCTTAAATATGAAATACTCCTTAAATATTTCAAGTCTTGGTTACTAATCTTTTCATTGCTGCCTATTTACATATTGTGTTTCTTGTCTGCTAGTGAGTGGCCCACTTCTTTCTGACATACACTTAACACTCCTTAACATTCCAAAGGCTGAGGGAATTTTCCATTTAAATTACTTTCCACATGAGTGTAAATCTGGGGAATGTGAATCTTTCCATAATGAAGTGGTCGACTCAAGGTAAGACAGTCGCCCAGTACAGAGCAAAGCAAGCTCTCTTGTAAAAGTCCTGGCCTGAAAGGAGAGTCGGGTGTTGTTCTTGCTCCCCCAGTGCTTTCCAAATTAATAGCTGGAACATTTTAAATCAGAGTACAAGAGCAGCAGACTAGGGCATCTATTTTAAAACACTTGAATCTAGACCTGGAGGGACCTCATACGTTGGGAAAATGAATCTCAGCTTTGGTTGTTCCAAAGGCATCTTGGTGTAGGTGAAAGAAGCTGTGCAACAGAATAACAAAATTGCTGCACACAGGGCTATGAGTAATAACATCCTTCCTTCCTAAGGTCGGCAAACATATTTTATTCGTTTTGGAAAATAATAGGAAACAAAGCATGTATTTCCCTGATCGGAAAATACAAATAATATTCATCAAAACACACAACTAATTAGAAAACTGTGGAGAAACAGTGGATTTTTGAAAAAGCTAGTTGATTAAAAGTGAATGTAATCTAATATTAAGGTTCAGTGAAAAGGGAATTTCTTACCTCTCAGAAATAGCATACATTTGATACACTTACTTGTTAATTCAAATATGCATTGTGTATTAGACGCTCAGTTACAAGCGTGAGTGAGACATAGCACTTATTCTAAACTTGACTTTAGTGAGATCTTCAAGTAAACAGAACATTATATGTGGAACATGCAGTGATAAATTTATAGTATCAGGATAGCATGAAATCTTGTAGAGAGTTGCATGAGTTGCTTCAAAAATTGGCTGATTGTATATATTAGGACGCTACTGGAGTCACAAAATGAGTTAGAAATGTTTTATTCTTTGTCTGTTTTCTGGAAAAGATTGTGAAGAACTGACATTTGTTCCTGAAATGTTTAATAAAATTGGCCATTGTAATCACCTCATATTGTAGTTATCTTTGGGGAGTGATTTTTAACTTTGAATTCAGTTTCTTTAATAGATAAAAAATTATTCAACTAATATAGTCGAACATCTAGTAATCTAATTTCTTCTGGAATTAGTTATGTCTTTGAAGTAATATGCCTATTTTACCTAAGTTCTTAAATGTATTGGCGTAATGATTTGTATTTGATTTTTCCTTATTATCTTCTACTGTTTATAGGATTTACAACCATGTCTTTCATTTCTGATATTGTTCATCTGTGTCTTATCTTTTCCTATCATGCTGGCTAGGAGATTACTTTTATTGACTTTTTTAAATTGTTATGGTTTTAATTTTATAGTCAACATTTTTTTCTCAAATGTTTTTCATTGTTTTAAAAATTAAAATTTTCACTGATACATAAAAACATAAAAAGTGTTCACACCAGTGAGATAGTCCATACGATGTTTTGATGTTTATATATTGTATTATGTTTAATTAGGTTAACCGTACCTATTTGCTCAAACATTTATCATTTTCTTAGGGTAAAATAGTCAAAATCATTTCTTCTCACTCGTGAAATACACAACACGTAATTGTTTTCTGCAGTTACCGGGCTGTCCAATAGCACACCAGACCATGTTGTTTTTTGGTGTGACTTACTACACGCTTCAGTTCTACCGATTTGCTCCATTGCACTTTGGCCCCTCATTTCATTAATTTCGTGTTTATTGTTCTTCCTTCTTCATATCTTGAGGTGAATTTAATATCTTTTCATGGATTCTTACAATGGAATCTGAGGTCTTTTGTTTGAACTTTTTTTTTTCTAAAGTCACATTCTGTGCCCTGTATTTTCCTTTAAACACGGCTTTTGCTACATTTCACAAATTCAAATATATTTCATTTTCCTTTAGGTTAAAATATTTTCTAGTTTTCCTGTGTTTTCTTATTTTATGCATGGGTCATTTGTTCAATTTCCAAATAGCCTAAGAATGTTTCTAATATTATTCTGTCATTGATTTTTGATTTAGCTGTAGTCAAAGAAAATATTTTATATTATTTTAATCCTATTAAATTCATTTAAACTTTTAATGATCCTAAATGTGGTTTTTTTTAAATTTTTTTATTATTTTTACCAAGAACATGTATTGGTACATTGCATACATAATGATCATAATCAACATGGTTATTTTGTA